>JABVXW010000050.1:182614-230571 GCA_013365375.1 Litomosoides brasiliensis | reverse complement strand
AAGAAATTATTAATTATAATTTTTTAGAGAAATTCATAGCAGAATTTCTTATTTGCTTCCAAGATTATACTTAATAATTTCTTTCAGGCTTGCACGTTTGAAATAGTTCAAAAAGTGTGGACAGCATCAGCACGTGTCAAGCTTGACGCCTGTTCAGATTACGTCTTACTCGGACAACTAAACGACTCGAATAGGTTGCTTTCTAGTGTTTTATGATTTTTGAGCAAATTTTGAATCAAATAACGAGACTAACGGTGGTTTCAGTTCCGTGTCGGATGCAGTGGACATGAACTCATTAAAATCGGTGTTTGCTTCGATAAAATGGTTGCAAATGGAGACGATTGCAGCATGGAAAAGTTTTGTAAATTTCATGAAAACGTGAGAAATTTCTTCTCCTTTTATGATATACTTTTTTTTTCCGCGTCTATGCAACTAATGCAATTACACCATCTCTATGTATCAATACATTGTATTGGTTTAGATCAATAATTTAAATATTTTTGCTAAGGCATTAAATCTTTTTTTTAATAATTCAAACAGAGCTGGAGCTCTCGAAATATAAAATTATTCTGTTTTAATGCTTCAGTTTCAAACGAGAATATTCTTCGTTAGTGGAACAGTTATATCGTTTCAAAGTATACCTGCAAAATATGCGTTTCGTGAGGAAGCTGCAGTATGGCGAGAAAGGAACGGCAGTTTATGGTGTAACGCAATTCAGCGATATGACACCAACGGAATTTCAAAAAGTAAGAACTGAGATGTGTTTATATTTGAATTTTAAAATTTTACGCTTATTTACAAAATTTTTTGCAGAAACAATTTTAATATAATCATTTAATTTAATTGACGATATATTTTAGTTTCTCACGAATAATTGGTTGATGTTTTTTTGAAGCCGAAATTGATATTTGAAATCAAAAGTAGAAATTTATTGATTGTTACTGAATTACAGATTTGTGTTATCCTATTAATATGGTGTTAAAACTTCCAGATAATGCTACCGCTTGTGTTATGGGACAATGTAAAATCGGAAAATAATGAATCAGATTTAAAATTTTTAAAAGATTTTAATATCTCATTCGATCATCTACCAGTGAAATTCGATTGGCGTACAAAAGGAGTTGTCACGCCGGTAAAAAATCAAGGTCTATAAGTTATTGATTTGTAACCTATAAAAAATGTAAGTACCAACGAATTTTGGAATTGTTGGTGATAAATTTCATCTGCTAGCTTTGGACTATTCCTTTTGTTGATAGGAGGCGGTATTTATATTGCAGGTTACTGCGGTAGTTGTTGGGCTTTTTCGGTTACTGGCAATATTGAAAGTCTTTGGGCTATTAAAAGAGGCAAGTTGATATCGCTCTCTGAACAGGAACTGATCGATTGTGATGCGGTTGATTGGGGCTGCAGCGGCGGATATCCAGTCAATGCTTTCCGGTCAGCTTGCACAATATTTTGACACGCAGAAATGATGACGAGGAAACTTGAGAAAGAAATTTAATAACATTTTGAAGAAAATTTATTCTTTCAAAGTTTAAAAAAAGGCATTTGATTTTTACTCATTCCTGCACTGAAATAGAATATCGTATAGCTTATCTTAGATTTTCAGAGAAATAAAACGAATGGGTGGCTTGGAACCGGAAGATAAATACCCATATAAAGGGGCAAATGGAACGTGTCACTTAGTTCGTAAAGAGATCGCAGTCACTATCGATGATGCTGTGGAAATTCCACGTAATGAGACTGTGATGAAAGCATGGATTGCACAACGTGGGCCACTTTCCGTTGGTAAGCGGTTATTAGATATTATTACAATTGAAAAGTATCACTACAAAGAAGGTAACGGGAAGTGATCTATTATACTACGTGATATCAATCATTAGCGGAGAATAGACCAAGCGAAAGGGTCCGAAAGCTAATTTCGGAATCTTTTTTTCAACAAATATGTGGGCCATTTCTGATACATTACTGAGTATTCATCGTTATAGCATATACAATTTAAATTGATCTTAAAATCAAATTTTTGATTTTTAACTAGTGGAACCATGTTTCAGAATGGTTTTTTTAAGGAATTGATGCAGAATTGTTAGCATATTATAAAAGTGGAATTCTTCATCCAACTCGATCACGTTGTCCACCTTCAAGGATTAATCATGCAGTACTAATTACCGGCTACGGTGTTCAAAATGGTCGACCCTATTGGATAATCAAGAATAGCTGGGGTGAGAAATGGGGCGAAAACGGTTACTTCCGCTTGACGCGTGGCCATGATGTTTGTGGCGTTAAAGACTTGGTGTCATCTGCAATCATCTACTGATCTTTTACAATAGTTTATTAAAACAAATGAAAACTACAACTTCACGCATATTACAATTTCGTGATAATTCACATGAATTTCATGAAAAATTACTTGCTTATTTTAATAAGCAAGGTTTTTTAGTGTTCCAAGTGTCAGAGAAATCGAAACAATCTTATATAGCAACTTTGTGCTCAAATAATACTTGCACTGTAGAAAATCGTTATACCTTTATCGATTTATACGTAAATTTATGCCATTAAAATTACTCATCAACGCGTTAAATTGTTTTTAGCATCAAACTAATCGTTTATTCATCTAGCTTACCTTATGTCTAAAGGACATAAGGTGCATTTTGTTAAGTAGTTGTAATTGTTAAGTAACTTTCGTTTACTTAACTTCTATTGTCTCCAAAAGGCTTTAAATAGTGTGACTCAGTTTCATCCAGTTAATATTATCATGATTAACACAATGAATTGTTTGTTTCACTTTAAAAAGGTTAAAAATATGCGGAAATGGTAGATGACTGAAGATGTTTTATGCTTAATAAATGAAACACGAATCATATAGTACTGAGGAAGGAACATAGCTTAATCACGTTGAGGTAATAGAAAATAATCTTAAGCTGACTACAAAATCGAGAAAAAAAAATCTTGTGAATAATAAAAAGACCTCTCGCGTCTTGTAACTAACAAAAACAACTGAAATAATCAATGTTATATTTATCCCACAATCAAACATGGACTGGAACGTCTGATAAAAACCAATACGTGAATCTAATATCTTTGAACAAGTCATGCAATAAATGACTGCAATATTGGCCTGAATAATTGGGAGCAATCTGACACACTCATTGGAGTCAACTACTTCAAATTTATCCAATTAAACTAGATTGACGACTTAAAATTTGGATTGTACTTCACATGAAGGTTGGACCAATTATAGCTGGATCGGAGCATGAGGATGAAATCTGTAATCACCACCCAAGATTGGTAGATTCCTTAGAAAATGTAAAAAAAATGATCCGCGTTGCTTATGCCACAAATATCCCTGTAATAGATCAATTCCGGAAACTGGGATTAGCAGGCACTCAAGAACAATCCAATAGCTATGACGATGAAAAGATATTAAAACAATTTATACAAAAATCACTAGGAATCAAGAAAAAAAATCAAATCTTTTGGTCGTAAAAATATGGGAATATGATCCCATCCCTTTCACCACTGAAATAATAGGAACGTTTGGTAGGATAATAGGAACATCTTGATTGATTACACCTTGCAGCTGATTGCTGATACATCTGCTCAGGTGGAGAAGTTGTAAGTAATTAGAAGTGAGTATTGCAATGTGGGAAATCAAGATAACAAATAAATTCGGTATATTAGCAATTAACATATTTTCGTTCTTCACCACGTAACAGGAGATTTTCTTGTGCCAATTTTACCCGTTTTTCGTCTTTCATTGCTACTCGTTGAAAATCGTTGTACCCACATTGCTGGAAACAATTTACTGTATAATGACCGGTAAGTTAACTTAGTCATGTAAAAAGCGGTATGCGAATTAAAAACTTATCTTTGCTTAACTTCGCTTTATGAAGAATTGCGAGTACTACCGCAGTTCTTCAATTCAATAGTTAACCAAAATTTGTCCGAAATTTTGTGTGTTCCTCTTTTCTTTTTGCCAAGTTCGAAAATATGAGCAAACGCCACTCTCGCAAGCTTGTTAGGTTCTATGATGGATCAGCTTAATCTGATGAATTTGATCTTTACATTCTATACCAAATTTCCAGATTCTCCTAAATAAAAAAAACTAACGCAAGGAACTGTAGGTAATCGTTCGTACGAAACTATGCGCTTACGACATTGTTTACAGCGGAAAAATCGCTTGTTGGCCTTCCACTGTTTTACAGTATGAAGTAATTGTTTGCATAGATCACTCTGTTTGTGTGACGTATAATTGCACTGCAAAATATTAATAAATGGTCCCTCAGTTGTTTCCTTACTTTCCTTCCCTTTTTTTGCCTTCAAAATCTTCGCAAGCAAATATGAAAGAGTATTGTACATCTTCTTTCAAGATCTCAATATAAACAGGATAAACTGTAATATTGAGTTTTTTCATCTTTAAATTTAAATCTCGTAGGAATATTTGAAGGTTAAGATGTGGCATACCTTAATGCAGGTAATTACACTGCAATTTTTAATTTCCGTAATGTTGGTTAGATAATTTTCCAATCTCTCTTTTTGTTCCATGCACTGGAAGTAGCGTTCCTCACGAATAGCGTCCTCCTAAAATGATTTTAAAACGTTTTAGATGTATAGAAAAAACAGAATTGTATTTTTTTTTATTTACTACCTTATTTTATATGGATTCTAACAATTCTAAAGCTGAATCTCCAGATTCTGAGGTCATGTAAATATATTAAAACCTGAAGTGATTCTCATCAATGCAGAATACAATAATCATAAATCATAACTATACTGCTAAAACGTTAATATAAAAGTTGAAACTGTAGCAGAAACTTAGTTCGTCTGGCCTAATCATGACATGATTGCAATAATCAGTGAGCTCACCCGACGAAGCTCATCCTCGTGACTGCTTTTCTTCTCCAGTAATGCTGAAATTTCATCGGCTGTATAAAAAATCTTCTTCGAGAATTCTCTGCTTTCTGAGTTGCCACTAGCATTCGCGTTAACTTCAGATTTCTTCACTTTCAGCTCTTTATGCTCTGGAGAAACTAAAATAGGAGTAAATAAGTGGCGAAGCACATGTCGACGTGCTGCAATAAGCAGCTGACACATGAAAGCATTCAAATTGCATGTTTTTACAAGCGAGTTCTTATTGTACTGTGCATACCTTAACAGCGATAATGCATAGCTTCGAGTGAAAAATGTATGATGAAATGAACCATTAAAAACAAAAAAACATAAAATAACTTACAGAACAAACGCCTCTTTTTGGGCCTGCCATTGATTGTGTTTGGATCAGCCTTTTCCAGACCACCTCTTTTCATTACTATTGCAACAGCTTTTTGCTGCAACAATTACACTACAATTTGAACCTAGCCAGTAGTTGAATGTAGCAATTTAATGACTCATAGGGTAGATCCCGCTCAAGCTCACTGATAATTATACCACGTTATACATTAGCGACACTAGATCATCTCTTGCTAAAAATTCACCAACCTTAGCATTTTCTGAAGCACTAAATTTGTTGATTTTTCTAGGGCTTATCAGCAAGACAGATTCGGAGTTCAAACCTTTACCAAGCACTGGCGAAACCATCGAAGTCTTTTTTTCGTCCTAAATAATGAAGTATAATAATACATCGCTATTCAGGGAACACTCGTCGCCAAGCACATTTGAAACTATTTTGAAGTCAATCTTTTAGCAAAATATTATCATCTCTTGTCTGCTATTTGTTGCCAATGTTTTTTTACCAGAAATAAAAAATCCATTACTAAAGCAAAACGAATACTTCCGCTTTTATGATTCAGCAATTGACAAACGACTGACTACATTATTATGGGAAAAATCTATGCTTTCTGGTTATTCTGCGTGCCTTCAAACAAAGTTAGGACTCTAATCTGGACAATTCATGAGGCATAGCACTCTTATACCACAAGTTTTAAGCGCCAAACTCCCAGAAGTTCAGACATTATCTCCGTTATAGGTGCAACTAACTCATTAAATATCAAAAGAGAAACAAATTGAGAGTCAGAAACCTGCTTTCGTAAAAACTCTTTCAACGATTCACTGTTTCTTTCCCTTGGCACTGATTTCCCATCCGGTTGCGATGCGCTTCTTGTACCGCAAATTGTAGCCTATGAAAGAGATAAATAATTGGAAAATTCTTTGCGAAAGCAAATAAGATTCCATCCGAAATGTGTTAACAAACTCGATTTCAATGATTATCTATGTACTAAACGGTCCAAGTAAGTTACTAGTGATGCACAAAAAAAAACACCTAATGGAATGCCTTGGAATAGAAATCCACTTCGTTATATAAAACTAAATAAGGGAGCTTGCCTCTTTTGCAATTAAAGCATCCAGTGTCTTTTTTTCACATTCTTTCAAACTTTTTGATCGCATTAAACAACTCGCAGTTTGCTGTCGATTTAAATTTTTTCTTCCCGCATTTATCAACAAGGTATTTGTTGAAACTTTAGCAGGCCTAGAAAGATCTGCTGCTTGGCACTGGTAGAACTCGTTTTTATCATTGTGTTTATGGAAGTTATAATCTCATATTTCATTGTAACGTCATCCACTTAAAACTGCTTTTTTCAGGTCAACATCTCAACATAATGCAATCTAACCTTCTCGAAACTGCAACTGTACCTCCCGAAAATGAGTTCAATTCTTGCAGTGGTAACTTTGGGCCAGGATTTGTTAGTACAGATGCAAACGAGCCACGATTTGCTGTGAATTTCTGAGCTTCTCGTTGAACGTGATAAATGCAGCGCTCACATCGTGACAAGTTTACCACATTTTGACACAACCCACCGTCTTTTTTGATTGCCTATTTGAAGAATTAAGTGTTTTGTACTATTTGTATGAATTTTTGACGACCACTTAATCAAAAAGGCAACAGAGTACTCCTGTCACCAACGTTTACCAAACAAATTAGCTATGCATAAGAATCATACATCTTTTGCTTAATACAATTTCTGTTCTTTCAAAGCACCAATATTAACAATTAGTATGTTTCTTAGTTCCCTAATCTTTGATTCCTAAATAAACGACCATACTTGCAATATTTTTGGAACAAACCTTGCAATGACCAAAGTCAGGACAAAATCCCATTTCTAAAACTTGTGCGCATTTCGTTAATTTCATTGTTACTAGAAAAAAAAATTAAGTGACAGAAAGAGAAAGTAAAAAACGAAGAAATGAACATTATATCAGATCAGATGAAAAAGTTCAACAGTGAAGACAAGTTTCATTTAGGGACCTCGTGTATTGTTACGTGAAGAATTCATTACGTTCCAAATTAAAGAAGCATTTGAATTAGATATGTGAAAATTCTAATGGCTGTCATTAAAAATCACAAAATTAGAAATCACAAAAAGGAATCGGAAAGAAAAGACTATTTTACTTTGTTTATCGTCGCCACTAGCAAAGGGTGGTGTTACAAGCGCAATAACGCTACCAAGCTGCAGTTTCCAAAATTTTTTGATACAATCACCGAACACGAGAATTTTAACATTTGCATCTAGAGAATTCTGAAACCGAGACTTTATTTTTGTCTTTGGGAATTTCATTCTGCGCAATTAACACAACAAAAGTTTTCAAAAGAAAAAAATAGATAACAAACAGCATAGACGCCTACTTTACAATTTAGTTTCAAAAATAATATACCGCTAAATCGGAAGCGTTCCAGATCATATACTCGTTTCCATTTGCGCTTTTACGACAACCAGTTTTTTCTATGATAACTGCCAAAGAAATCCATTTATCACTTAGTTTCTATAAATCACGAATATCATTAAACTTTCTTGAGTTCATAATTTGTCCTTCATTCACATTATCTTCAATATTGACGTTTACACTACTAACTACAACTAGTCAGATTACGAAGTCGTTTGAGATATTCTTACAGGAAAGGATTTCAGTTGGCTCAAACGGATTTTCTTCAAACCATCACAATATGATTCAAAAGCTGCCGATGAAAGTGTTGGGTTTCTGCAACAGCAAATATACATCATATTCGATTAGGATTACTTTTGGTAAAACAATGATCGGGTAAACAAAAAGAATATTTGTAAGAACCGCCACTTTACGAAACATTAAGAGAGGAAAAACAAATCATTTTTTCCTTTTCGAAATTCGACTTGAAAGATAAAAAAGAACGAGATAGATAACAGGTAAGTCTTTTTCATTATTTGACTCTTTCAAAATAAATTGAATACCTGATACGAATACCAAAAAATGAATCATAAACTTTCAGCACATCTTTTGGTGCTGACTCCACAGCTTTTGTAATTTTCTGCGCTTTTTCCTGGAGTAAACGACGATTTTCCTGAACGCTGAGTTCCTGTCTTTTGATAGCTTCCCTCTGAAAAAATACAGGATGCTGCAAACCATTTCGTAGACAATGACTTAGTCCTTCGTGAAAAGTAGAAGTGGGTCTAAACTAGTGTTAACCAAATAAATGGAACGGTAAAGAGAAACCGAATTTGAGATTCGAAAACAGTGCGTTACAACCTAGAAACTGACCCGATATAAAGAGTTTGAACAATTCTTTTTCACTTCCTGTAGTTTGCTTCGACCAGCGTCGCTGAGGTGGATTCTAGAATATTAAAGGAGCAAAATGAATGGAAGCAAGGAAAAGGCCACATATTTTCCAACAACTTCAGAAACAAAATGAAGAATCTAATTGGCTTACGCGCGATCCTTTTTGTTCCCTTCATCTTCGTTTAGGTTTGAGCAATTCGAACGCAAAACACTGCATTCGTTATCAGTTTTCTTCCGAGCACTGTTATCATCATTACCTTTCGAACAACCAAAATCTACTGGAATGAACAACTGAGTTGCTGAAATTTCATTACTCCGAAAAATTCACTGCAAAGATTTCGACTACCATCCGATTGATATGTGGCGATACTGATTTTGATACACATTTCAGTTCTATTCTTTTTGGCACCACAAATATAAATCGAAAGGAAACAAATCAGTAAAAAGTAACCATATAAGTAAGTAAAGTTTTTAACTCTATATAAAACAAGTTCATCATATGATATACAACAGTAAGTATAATTCATTCTAGTCAGTTTCTTATATTTCATACTTACGTTTTCTGTCTGCGCTAACCATATTCGACGTAGTTAACCCAGCCATCTTTTCATTTTGTTTGTCATCCGTCTTCTTCGTTTCTCTCTCATTTTCATTACTGGCATTTGCTAATCTTTGTGCTTAAAGTTACAACATAGTCGTAGGATAGAAACAGTGACAAATGTTTGGCAAAAAAAGTTACAAAACGAAAAAAACAGATATATCCACTAAATGCAAGTTAGTGATTATTTCTATCGGAGAGGTAGTAACAAATGAATTGTACTATTAAAATGAATTATAGAATGAATAACCATTGAATTGTTCATCATTTTCGAACAAATTTAGCAATTCACCAAGTGTAGCATTCATTGTCGTCGTTTCTTTCAGCCACTCACTCCATAGACATCATATAGAGGTACTGAATAAAGTTGCAATTACAACATCTTTCTTGTTCAAAATGGTACGTCGATCAGCTTCGGCTATTTTATACGATGTGAGCATATTGGAACAATTATTACGAAACGTATAACAAAGCTTCCAATTATTTGACAGGTCAAATCACAAATTATGTGAATAAATTTGAAAAGTAAAACTATACGGTGATATTATGGATGGATAGAAGAAAGAGATAAGCAGAAGATTAGTTGAGTAATCAGTAACCTGCCACTGCCCTACACGTCCCTTTAATCAATTACGCATTATCAACTACAATTCAAATATCCTCTCGCGCCGACCAATCTTTCGTCACAAGACCTATACGTGCGTGTTACTTGCGGACGATCTTCGTTAATTGCAGGAGAATAGGATATTTCCTGGTACTATCACACACTGTATGAGTCATATAAAAAACAATTGCTACATGAGATTTAGGTACCAAAGATGCTAAGATAATTAATGACGAAAATGAGTATTTTCTAAGTATACTGTGACTCGGTATTCCGAGACGCAATATCTCAGTTACAATAAGTTATCACAGTCGTTCCGTTTCTTGAATTCTTCATAATTACGTCACCAAAGAAGCCCCGCAACTTATTATTTCGCACATTTATTTGAAGACAGTTGAGAAGTGAATTATTACTTGTAGTTGCAACGATAAGAATGGCGAAATTGTTTTTTTAATTTTCTTCCATTTTCAATAATTGAGGAAACAGAAAGTAAATTTGAGCATTTCTAGTTCGAATGATGGATTTTTCTGGTTCATGTCAACAACTAACAGATCAATGTCACACATTAATGAGCACTTCCATTTGTTTTTAATCGAATCGTTGAATTTCAGCTGAAATTATTCCTGTATGCAGCAAGGGAACAGTTGAAAGAAGTGACGTGTGCTGCGCAAGCGTAAATGTACTTCATTAAATCCGAGATGATTCACTTGCTCTACCTCGGGCAGAATGTTAGTTAAATCGTTTACCGAATGATAATAATAATTAAGCTATGACAATGTTTAGTATTAAATCACAATTACAGACAGCAATGCATAAGCTCTGTCATCGACAGTGATAGTATATTTAGTTAAATATGTTATATCAATTTTAAATGTAACTGTAATTGTGACGTGCTTAGAACTAGCCAATATTCTCTTTTACACAATATTTACCTACTCTTAGGTCTGTTTAAAGTGTCCGATAAATATTTACAATATTAGTCAATTAATTAATTAAAAACTGTAGACACAACTCATAGATATAGGAAACATACATACAAAATAGCATTTTCAATGATTTAATTGTTTAGATTTACTCTTTGGAGTAGTGTAGTTAGGAGTGGAATAACAAAGAATAATAAGGGTATACTATGTTTTTTTCTTAAGATTGAATATACTTGGGTTTAAAGGTAGTAGTTATTATAGAGTGATTATCATTTACAAGAAACACGTAACTCCACCCATTTCTTCGTTTAGGTAGTGACAGAAAAATAAACAGGAAAGGAACAATGATCTTTAAATGAAAGGTTAGCTGAATTTGTGAGGGAAAATTAAGACACCCTAAAATGACAAGGCTGCTTAATCAGAAGTATTTACTCGTGAAGACTATCAATATAATAATAAATGGTAGACGGGAAAAACAAAGATTTGCATTAATAGCCTCCTAACAATTTCTTCATTTACTTAGAAATAACAAAATCAATGAAAATATTTTTAAATTGACGAGAAAATTGATTACGTCCATTCAAATGAAATCAATCAGTCACTTCCATAATCAACGTTGCACACTCTGAAAAGGTATGGATATTTTTAGTTAGGAATAATCAAATTCATCAATACACCTATTTATGTCTAATTCAGGAATTGGATGACTGAACAAGCAATGAAGGTATTTTTTGTTGACACTTTTTCAAATAAGTAATAAGATGTAGAAGAATAATATTTTTGTGGAAGTAAAATGCTTTATTTTCTGAAATAATTGGAACTGAAGAAAAAAAAGCAGCAAAATGAGTAATAAATCAAAATAAAAATGATACTTACAGCACATGTCAGTTCACAATGCCTTTTGGTATCGAATCTATTTTGGCTACCACCACATCCTCGATAGAAGTAAAGTTTACAACGTTTGTCGCGATTACTGTAGAAATACTGCAAATTCGTTCGAGGTGGTGATTCATCTTCCCGACAAGTTCGACCTGAAATATTTCTATATCCTTCCAACTATAATAAGACTATAATTTGAATTAAAAGTTGATAGTAACAAATAATTTAATTAATAGAGAGGAAGTCACAATAGAAACAACAGTAGCAAATTGAAATATATGAGAAGTGACCTTCATTGGGCTTCAAAAGGCAAATACTTCGATCAGAAGTGGTTTTCTGAGCATATTCCAATGACTCGAATGGATCTTTCATCTCTCCAACATCAATTTGAACTTCGTTTGTTTCTGGGTCAGGAAAAGCTACATTGTTCATTGTATTGTAAAGTGCTACAAACATTATTAACTTTAAAAGTTCAAAAATGAAACTATGTATTGCATAAGTCTGTAGAAGTGAACTAACTACTACAGAATTATTTGACATCATCATTTGCAAATAATACCAAAAAAAGAAAACAATTGGAAAAAACCTTGTGTTTGGAAAGTTTGATCTTTTGCTTTAAGTATCATTCGACCATAACTATTATCTTGAAATTCCGTGTCTAAAGCAGACAATCATTTCTCTTTAACAATTTATTACAATGATCGATGAGTATTATGACTAAACTGGATAAAAAAATTCTCAAGACTTAGATATGGATATGAATTGTTGAGGTTACAGATTGAAGGACTCTTAATAACATCTAATTAAATTCTTTGACATAATGTAAAAATTTTCCTTTCACATAAGCAATAGCAGCCAATTTAGAAATGAAATATACTTTTTTCTTTGAAACTCCACTTAGCAACGTGCTGTTCATAATCTTACAATTTAAGTTCGTTTTTTCTTAAATCAATCAAAACTAAAAGAAAGTATAAAAGACTACCAGATGGCGCATGATTTTCGAAAGAACCTGTTTCTTTATTATATGAAACAGGATTCGCAGGAGAGCCTGCAGTCTCATAAGGCTGAACAAGATTTCTGGAAGAGTACATAGCCTCCTTCTCCAACATATTGGATTCAGTTAAGCGATTCGCTAAAAAAACCTTACTTGAATACTTGAAATGGCTACAATACTGTTACGATGCCTCAGTTTATGTAAATAATCTTTGTGATGATCGGTCAATGAACCACTTTTTTTCTATAATTTGGAGTAAAATACTGTACAGATAATAATAATTAAAAAAATGAAAAAATGAACCATCTGGGGTTAATTTCGTAATGCCTAAGGACATATAAGATGAATGACTTTCATTGGGCTGAGGTACATTTGATATTTCGGTCTCATCTGAAACAATAACCTTCTGTTACAAACACTGAAATAATACGTTGTATTATTTCAAAAAGCGCATCACATCTTCGGGCTAAGCTGGAAAGTGAATTAGCCTCAGAGTATGTAAATTATTCCCAAACTTTAGCTTGATGATTTTGCAAATTCTTGAACTCTTTCTATCATTGTTATTCTCTTTCAACATTATTAAAAAAAGTGGGTTTTGATCAGTAAACTAACGGTGCTTTTCTCGAATATAATCAGATGGTAAGGATCCACGTAGGATTACTTCACCCGGATTTGAAGGTCTCAATCCAAAATATGGTGGTATTGTTGGGGGAGGTGGAATATTTACTCCAATTATTCCAAGCTGGCAACACAATCGTCCTGTAAACATAAAAAAAAAGCTAACAAAATATTTGCTAATTCAATCAATACATACGGCAACAGTATCTCCTCAGATTAATGCATTCATCTTCGAATAGATAATATGCATACCTTTTTATTTGAATAGATAAGATTAATTATGAATATAACACCAGTAATTACTGAACACTTACCATTCCTCTCCGAATCAATGGAGCAATAATAGCCAACAGGACAGAAGGATTGACCATCGTAACCTAAGCCACATTTCAGTGGTTTTTGAGTTGATTCATCAAGCAATGCATCCGAACCATCCGGACAAATATTTGTTGGTTGAAGTGACGATGGTGAATTATCTACTAAGGATAATAAATAATCGCTTATAACAATTATTGCACGTCTTACAATACACAGCAAATATTAATCGGATAGCAGGCTTAAAATATTACCGTTTTTTTCCTGAGCCTCATTCGGTACATAACCAGTATGTGGCGAAAAACGAATATTTTTTTGATTTTTCTTTGTTAACAATATTTTTTCCAAACCTACAAAAAGTGTAATTAAACAGACTCTGAGCATATCTTACGAAGGTTAGGTATCAAGATAATAACATACAAAGGACCAATTTGTAAGTGTAGTTAAAGTGTTTAAAGTGTCTCTAAGAAGTACTTGGAAGGGATTTTTCAAGACAGCACACATTAGGTGGTCCCATGCGACAGTAGTATCCTTTTGGGCATTCGAATGATTGTGCATCTTTACCACATATCACAGGTGCATTATCACCAAGTGGTGGCTCACCAAATGGACAGCTTCCCGGTCGTGCATCATCAACATGTACGTTCTCTAAATTAAAAATACATCATATTGCAAACAAGTGAAAAAATTTGTGTTTCCCTTTCTTCCATACTTAAATTTACTTTAACATACATATATTACACATACCAATCAAGTGAAAGGAAACAAAACTGTTAGAAACTATACGTCTAATTCTTACTGAAATGTTATTTTATTCCTACTTCTATAAGAGGGGAAAAAATTTATTTGATTCATATTTTCACCATTTTTGCACCGCCTTCGGCATTCATCCTCCGTAACGAAGTTATTCTCATTACCGCCACAACCACTGTAGTAGAACAATCGGCAGGTATCCACTCTATGATCGTAGAAAAATCGAAGATGAGCTTCTTTGCACTTACCCGCAGTAGCATCTAGCATGCAAATATTATCCACCTGTTTAGCATCACTACTATTTGCTGCTAATGATGCTGTCGCTAATGAATGTTGTATTTTGGCTGCAAATGTCAAAACAATTAAACAAACTGTTTAACTCGTAGTTCCATAGCTTTTATAAGCCAAATCTAAGTTAGCCTTTTAGTTTAGTTAAAACTCTTATAACTAAAATAGACAGCTAATTAAATACACTGCTAAATAGTATTTTACAAAAAAAGATGAAATCTCTTTGCAGTGACTGATAGCGTCATTCCTTTTTGTAATAAAATAATGTACATACAAAATTGAATTTATGTAAAATTTAACTTATCAGCTACATCAATAACATGCAAAATTGGATCGATCAAATTACAGTTGATCCAAGCATTTAAATGCAATTATATGTAACAGTTAATTAAATTAAAACAGAATAGAATTAGCTGGCTGAATTCTTAATTCTCCTTGTTAATTCCGCTCACTTCACCTTCAATTGTCTTCGAGGGAGGTTAACGAAATATGTCACGTAAATCTAATAAAATGCACTTAAAACTAACAATCGATCCGTGCAGCTATATTTATTTCTGATGCTCGACTAGCTTGACGTTTTAGTCGGAGCTTTCGAACAATTAACTCATTACCATTTGTCCGTGCCTTTTTAGCGTTCTTATATCCACGTTTTACTTCCTCACCACCGTAACCTATCATTACAATTTAATTAATCGGATTTAAAATGCTCATTGAATAAATACTTTAAAGATCAAACATTTTTGACATAACTGCAATAATTCTGAAGAAAAAAAGGGATAAGAAAGAATTTTTAAATAAACTTGTACCTCCAAATACGTGTTCATCGTACGGATCTTCCGCATTTGGGCAACAGAAGAAATCAACACCATTAAAGTAACAGAGAGAGTTACCAGAACATTGATTTCTACCTGGCAAGCACATCATAGGTCTACCATCTGCATGTTGTGCTGGTTTAAGGCCATTAGGACAACTAGGTGTATGGCCTATATCTTCAAAAGTATTTGATAGATCAGCAACAACATCATTGTCTTTGTTTTCATGTGTTATTCCAAATGTTTTCATATCATCAACTTTTTTTTCTGAAAAGAAAAATAATTTTTAATTACAAGAAATTTCTAAATTAGAAGGCTAAATTAAATGAGAATTTAATAATGTGTTTTAATAATGTGTGTGTGTGTGTGTGTGTGTGTGTGTGTGTGTGTGTGTGTGTGTGTGTGTGTGTGTTGAAAAGACTTACTCAGATAGCTGTTGAAGAAAAAAGGGATGAAGTATATCAATAACTACCTATTGCTTTATCATTGCTTTGATTCATAGCACTGATAAGCAATGATAGTTCGCGAGATGGTTCACGCACAGCAACTGTTTCACTTGGTGATATATTCAAGTTCTGAGAAACTTGCGAAGGTGTTACTGGTACAGGTAATTGTGACGAGATAGTTGACTGCTTCGAACTAATCTGCTGTATTTCATCTTCATCATCTGATATTGCCCTGAAATCTGCAGTTGTTTTTGAATGCTATTATTAAATTAAAATGTATTAAAATAGTGAAATATAGTACATACCCACGATGGTGACTTTCAGCAGCATTCTGAGAAATATGGCTTTGATGATTCGCTGATATTCCGGCAATCGATTCTACCTGTGTGTGATTCGCCTCGTCATGGGATGCAGCAGAATCTGGCTGATGAAGGGAAATGGAAGTGGTTTTCAAAGAATGAGCAATTTGTTTGGTAATCTCATCCATCTCAGGAACTTTTCCATCTAATGCTAGAAAGGGGATTACCTGCTATTTAAAGCAATTCAGTAAACGACAAGAATTAAATGATGTAATTTTTTCAATTTCTCATATATTTCTGAGAAAGTATCATTTGCTAGCAAGCGAAGGCTAGCCGATCTCAACATTCCTACAACATTTAGAACTATCTCCTGAAAAGTATGCGCGTGCAATTTTTTACATTTTTTGGAATATATCAAATCATGCGAATTAATTGAAATTTAAAATACTTTTTTACTAATTTAATAAGTTATAACTGACGCATGCAAAAGGTTTGGCATTCGAGAAGAGTTTCAAATTGATTCAAATTGCCACCTTGACCTTGGTATACCATCTGCTCACATCGTAAATTACGAAGGTTAAAGTACCACTTGACGTTGTAACCGTTGCTATAACCTTCATCTTTTTTATAGGTACATCGTTCTGGTAACTGTGACTTAATTGAATCACCTATAAAGTAACATTTTTCAGATGATCCGATTTTAATGTGCATTTCTCTACCTACACGACTTTAAGAATGGAAGAAGAGGAACGTTCAATGGAAATGCAGTGGCTTCATTTATGGTCATAAAATTTTTGAAGTTGTCAATTATAAGCATACCTCGCGAGCATTTTCCTTCGCAAGCTTGTCTGTCAAGAAAGTTATTACTGTTACCACCGCATGAGCCATATGAGAACTGTTCACATTTGCCAGTTTGCGAATTGTAGAACCAACGAGGTACATAATCACGGCAAGTACCTGCATCTGGAGGTAACACACACGTGTCATCCGGCTCCAGTTGCAACTTTTGCAATGAGGTAACACCATGTATTACTGCAAGAGGTGTTGTTTTCTGTGTTACTTGCGAATCTGTAGTACTTTGTCGATGGAGCATTTCTGAATCTATCTCCTCTTCCTCGTTCACACTCTGATCTTCATCCGATTCTTCAATTTCACCTACAAATTGAACCCCATTAAATGAGCTTCTGTCCAGCTTATTGATATGAATCCGCTTGCATTTCTCTTCCCTCAGGTCAGAAGGTAATGGTCAAAAAAGGAACCTTGTTTAACAGTTGTCCTGGAGGAGATATTCCGAGTCACCTCTACATTATGTGCAGCTGCGAATTGGTGTTCTGCAATTTCGTTGTGATTTTCCATGGGTGATTGGTGTAGCTCTTGGTGCAGTAAGGAGTTCGAGCTGTGTGTTCCTACAATATTTACCCTAGAATCTTTGTGCGCCTCAGAATTCAATGGTGCAGAAGAAAAAGAAGAAGCAGGAGCTTCTGATGATGTGCTTTGAATGATGTTCACAAAGTGTTGTAAGATATCATTCTTTGGCTTTACTGGCATGCTATCAAAATCATGCATTGATAATAAATCCACCGTTCCCTCACCTCTTTCCTTTTCCGTTCTTTTTGTACCATTTAAAATAAACTCTGGCAGTTCTGTCACAGCTTTGTTGTTATTGTTTCTAATCCGACTAGGCAGCAAAGCTGCAGAAGTTTGCTTTTGAAAATTGGGAGTATTCATAAAAATCGATGAATCAGCGTTGAAGTAATTTTCTTCAGATTCCGTTATGGATTTTTTCAACTGTCCTATCGATTCCTTTGGTTGAAGCTCAACGCTGCTGATAGTTGTATCTATCGCATTCGGTGACAACTTCCGTGTAGAACTGAACCGTATCGTCGGATTATCTATTGGCATCTGTGGTGTCCTCGACGCATTAGTATTATTAATAGCTCTGTTAAATGTTGCTATAGAAAATGTGCCTACAGGTTTATGGGAGCCGAATGACAATTTCTTTTCTAGTAATTCTCGTTGTGGATATTGCTCTGGAAGTACCTGCGAATCTGTAACCGATCGTAAAACATCATGAAGCTGTGTCTTGCCGGATGAAATAGGTTGACTGAGAATTTTTGGTGGAGGTGGTGTGGACGGCTCGATTGACGCTTCTATTCTGTTGTCAGCGATTGTTGATTCTACTATCATCTCAGAAGAAGTTGACATGACATTGTTATTTACAGGAATAGTGGTAATGGAAGAAAGAGCGGTATGATTAATGGACATCATCGACGAGGCTGAAGTAGACGTAGCATGAAAAGTACTATTTGAGGTGATCGACAGAGGAGCCAACGATGAAGCAGCATTCTCTGTTAGTGATTGTACAGGCTTATCAGATGACATAATTATAGGAGTGATAGTGGTCATTAAAGACATATGAGATAAAGAATTCTGTAATGCTGTATCAATTTTGCCAACGATTTTGTATCTCCCAGAATTCGTATTCAATTCCTTAGGAAGTATTGTTAGTGAAAGATCGGATCTTTCTTGACTGTTAATAATAGCATTATTACTAGTGTTATCAGTCATAATGTCAAAATTATTTAGTGCTGCTGATAGTGTCACTTCCTTTTCGCTGGTTAATTCAACAAATTTCTGACGCGTATGCTCAGGCGTATTAGTGTGCATTGCAGTAGAGCCGTGCGGAAATTCCCCAGTATCTGCTGGTATGAACTGCTCATCAATTGCATGCTTGCGATGTATACCTCGTGCTCCTGAAATGATAATGTGCTTTGTGCATGCAATGATAACGTGCAGTGATAAAAGGACAGTTCCTTACTCGTGCATCGTCCTTGTTTTTAAGTATTAATATGATATTACTCCAAAGATAATGTCTCTGTTTATACTTTTAATATATAAAGGAATCTTAATTACCTGTCAGGAAAATTAGAAAAAAGAGAAACAGCAAGACCACTCGAACGGTGTTTTATTAAAATAATTGTAATTGTTAAGCTTGGCTTTTCAATTTCCGATCACAAGTCCCTAGTTCTCTCTATACCTTCAAAGATGGGTAATTTATTTGAGGATGGAAATAGGACGAAATATATTTTAGGATCAGTTTCTCAATCTCAAATTAAAATAATGGTTAAAAGCTCCAAATGAAATAAATTTACTGATTATTTAGCAAAATAAAAGCATGCACTATTAATTAGTTTTGCAATGAGTCGTTTACAATCACACTTTCAATTGAAAATGAGTTTTTTTGAGTTGATCATCTCATCTATTTTTTTGAGCAATTTCTTAATAAAATTTTATTTATGGTTTTAATTGAGTATTGAGGCTTGAATTTATTGGGTAATGACTGAGTACTGCAATGCGATCAACTTACCGTTAAAACTTTCATTCTTATCGGATATCCTACTGTAAACCAGTTTAGTGTCAGACGGAATGAGCGACGATAACAATGATGGCGGTAATGAAGTTGATGAGGATGATGTAATTGATGGTGATCGTGATAGTGATGAAATTGTTGATGATAAAATCGACAACATTGAAACTGATAACGCTGGTAGTGAATCATCTGATGATGATGGTTGCTGCACAGAACCGCGATTAATGGTGCGCATGCGATGTCGTAATACGGGAACATGGTTACGTTGCGTCAATCCCACATCTCTAGCGACTGCGATTGCATTGTCATTTTCCTTGTAGGAGAATTGAGTATTTACAAATTGAGAGTCAGTTTTTTCACAGTTAGAATTGTTATTCATATTTTTGTTTCCCTTTAAGGAATCATTTGCGTTATTGAGTTGCATATGAAGCTCATTCTTAGCTTCAGATTTTGGAGAAAATGAGTTTATCGTTGTCGCTATTTCATTCGCAAGTAGTTTTCCTCCATATTGATCAACAGAAATTTTGTGGTCGTTAGCAAAGAAGTTATCGAAGGTGCTATTGTTAATTAGTGTTTCATTAGTTACCAAATTTTCCATCCCTTTTTTTGGCTCATTTTCATGACTATTCATCATTGTTCGTGCCATTAGTAATTCTGTAATTTCCGCTTGAGGCAAACTTGTTGTTTGCGCATTGTTTGACGTCTTCGAATTCTGTGTTGCAATAAAATTTGTAACTGACTGCTTTGCAATCTGACTGTTTTGTTTCAACAATTCATTCTGTTGGTGAATTTGCGAGACGTCAATTTTCTGAACCGTCTGGGATTGCTTCTCCAGAAGGGTTAAATTTCCTCTCTTCCATTCAGAAAAGCTCATCGGTGTCGAAATATCCCTATGGGTAGATTTTATTTCAGTATCCATTTTGGCTTCCTGACCTGGTGCAATTTGGGATTGTGATGCACTACTGATCATCATCAGTGAAGCATTATTTTGAGTATTGTTAAAGATTGATTTGTCATCGATTTGGTGGCGATGTGCGTCCTCCTCTTTAATGACTTCCACCGGAAACGGTTTATCGTCGTCGGCGATAGTTTGTTGCTGTATGTTGCCACGTGGTACCTTACTGGACGAATGTTGCTCCTCTCTCACGGAACCTTTTGTAAAATTTTGAGATGGCATAGCGCTCTCCATTAATGTACTATTATGATGTTGTAAGGAATGTAAACTATTTAATTTTATATTGCTTTCCAATGATTGAGAAGTCACACTTTCCAGTTTCACTCCAGTATTTTCCGGATCAGGTTCAGCTAAATTTTTCGAGGAATTTGCTTTCATTTCATTCTGATGGTTAATAATAAGTAATGGTGCACCAGGTGAGGAAGAACGATGTGCAGTGCTTTCTTGATTAGCAGTGATATCTGCGTGTTCAAGCTCATTTAGTATTTCAGCTGATTGCGACCACGTGATAGTGCTACGTTGTGCATGTGAGACATTGTGATAGGCTACTGTGCGTTCATCTAAACAGATGCTAAAACTTATTTTTGATTTTTTGCGTTCTGTTAAAGATTGTTCATCTACTTGCATAATCAGTTCGGAGAAAAGGATGCATCTTCATTCATCAAGAAAATGATCCCAACGATAAAATAGTTTAGTTTTATTTAATGGAAGCGAGGAGTATCACGAAACTAGGCTAATTTCAAGTTATTTCATTTTAGCAACGAATCAAGTCTTCTGTAATCACAACCTTTTATTTCGTGCTCGCTAAATATTTGGTGCAATTAGACGAAATTACTGGAAGGAAAACTTGCCATTCATCATTGAAGAACTTACTGAAAAATCGGGCGCAGTGTATCTCACATTCGTGCTTTGAGAAGAAATGATTCCGATTACCAGCACAGCCACCGTATTCAAACGATTCGCACAGGCCAGTGTTAATGTCGAAAAACCAACGTTCGATGAAATTTTTGCACGGTCCAGCGTCCTATAATTTTCTCTGATAAATACAATAAAATATTCAGAATGGAAAACCATGACATGTTGTAAGTAGCTCATATTCAATCTTTAGCTTTATTTTTCCACACATTTTCACCATAACTTCTATTTTACTATCTGAAATTAGAACTTCAGAATTACAAAATTTTTTTAATATAATAACATACCATAGGCTGTGAACATTTTTCACCCAATTCAGTTACGGAATTTATTTGAGAGACCTTTGACGGATGAAATGTCAATTGAGGTTTCCTTTCCACTTTGTTTCCTGAAACTTTTAACAAGTTTTTGTTGGAGTAATTTCAATTAGGAAATACAGTTTATTAATTTCAATCATTAAGAGTTATTACTGTGTTTGTTATATTTTCTACTGTGTGCTAAAAAGTTCGTATTGAATGAAAAGTAGGGGAAACATACGTGTAACTTGTTCAGTCTCGGAAGTTCTAGGCTCATCTGCGGATGATGTATCGGATATTACTGGCGAAGAGGTAGATGATTCAGCCAGACTATTTTCGGTTGTAGAGTGCGCTACCGGACATGTACACTCACGACAGCCACGGCGGTTCACGAACAGAACACACGGTTCTACACACAAAGATATATCTATCACCGGACATTGCGCTGATACATTCAGTTGTTCTGTAAGGGACGACATAAAGTGATAGGTAATGGAAAAACAATTGACGGAGTTAGTTCAACTGTCATATGTCATATGCGAATAAAGCGATAAGTGAATATGCCTAACCCCGAACACACGTTTTCTTGCATTCAGCTATAGACCCGAAATTATTGCCATTACCACCACAACCACCGTATGTAAATTGTCGGCACTCATTAGCTACCAGATCATATGCAAATCGCGGGAATACACCCGAGCATTCGCCCACCTCGATTGGATGTTGGCAGACATCCGTTGAAAGAGTTGGTTCTAAAATTTGAAAGACATAATGTACTAATGCGAAAATGAAGAGTGATCCGACAATTCAATGAAACTTGCTAAAGGTCACTATGTAGGTGATCTATACGAAATAATAAATATCCACTTGCTTTCTGATTACTCTTGGACCAATTATATATGAATATTGAGAGGTCTTGATACGAAATTTATAACACAAACTATTTATAGCGCATTTATTGCGACACTCCAAAGAGCTTCCGAAATTGTTTCCATTACCGCCACAGCCAGTATATGTAAATGGCCGACAGTCGCCGATGGTGGAATCGAATGCAAATCTTTGAAAGGAACCGGCACAATCACCCGGATGGATACTGTGGTTGCATATATTGCCCATACTGGGTATTTCTGGTGCTGAAAACAATGAAGTGTATCGCATTAGCGAACGAATGAAGAAAAAGAATTAAAAATTACTAGGTTGATGGCACGCAGCGAAGCAGTCTTCTCGACTGCGGAAGTTATTGCCATTTCCGTCACATCCAGAATAGGTGAACACTTGACAAGTGTTTCTTTCTGAATCCCAATGCCATCGAATAAACTGTCCAGTGCAAGTGCCTCGATCACGTTTTTGCAAGCATCGATCATCGATACCTTTGAACAAGTGATTACGATATTCTTTCCAATACAGTTGAAAGAAAGCAAAGTATTTCCAGAAATTAACGATCTTCACGAGTCTTTTTGATTTTGACCTAAAAACATCACTTACTTTCAGTTGATTGTGGTATTAATGACTCTGCTGTTGATGTAATCAACTGCGCAGTTTCGGCATTATCAGGAGATGAAACAGCTGGAGAAGCAGATGATAGTTTTGACTTGTTGGATAATCTTCCTTCTCTACCAGTATTAGGATGACGTCGTATTATTGACATTTCTGATGCGGAAATCTTGACTTGTTCTTGTCTATAAAAAATAAACTGCTTACTTAACTATTGGATTCAGAAAAAAGGATCAGAAATTGAAACATACCTGTTGGATAGTTGCTGACCAGTAACTGTAACTGATTCGCTTGAGAATTCCTGCGAGTTTTTACTGGACTGATCACCTGGACTGATGGGAGTAATGAATTTCTCTGTGCTGCGTAGTGTCGCAGTTGTACTTTCAGGTTCGACAGGTGTGAAATCAGTACTACTGCTATCTGATGATGTCGTTCTTTCGTCCCTCAGTTCCTTGTAGATATTTTGAGACAGTTCTATCTTATTTTGATTAGTGCTGGTAGCAGATAAATTATTAGTTACCGAGGAACTTGAATTTGTTTCATTGGTTTCCAAACTAGCTTCGTTAGTAACAGCAGTGATATCATTGGTTTTTGTGTTATCCAAAATACTGCTTGTATTATGTTCACCGCCACCTGAAGCAGTGTTATCAGTCAATTCTTCCAGTGTGTTCCCTTCATTAGTTTTTTCAATAGTTTTTGTTCCAAACTCTTTGTTAAGCTTTCTCATCTGTGGACCTGATGTAATTAACTGAGGTGCTGATATTACTAACGATGAATCAGCAGCTTTCGCTCCACCTGAAAATTACGACAAGTTATTTAAGTGATTATTGTACTGAAGTAATCAGTAAACATGTTCTAAAGTGATAAAGTAGTAATGGATGATAAAGCTGATAAAATATGAAGGACAGGAATTGTGATATCAATAATGATAATATCAAAATTGATCGAGAAAATAAAAAGTAAACTAACGCTGTCGACAGAAACGTTCGCATTCTTCCACTCGTTCAAAATTATTTGCGTTGCCTTCACATCCACCGAAAAAAAAATATTTACATTCATTAAGACGATTGTTGTAATAAAATCTGAGCTCATACTGATCACAAGGACCACGATCCTTCGGGAGTTGACAAATATCAGGTGTGACATCTGAATGTGTGTCAGTCGTTCCTGAATCAAAAAAAATTATTAAATAATTGATAATTTTATCTACTTTAATGTTTTTTTTTTCTGTGTAATACTAGTGATCGTTTAAATTTATGGCTTACGACGTGTCACCTTCTTAATTTGCCTTATTCTATTTGGAAGAAAACTTACTGCTAGAAGCGTTGATAGGGCAACAAGCTGACCCCGACTGTACAATGGAGCATAGGTAGCCATCAGGGCATGCAACCTCTGTGCAGTTCACTAATTGACCATTTTCATTCTTGAACGGTTCCAACCCATCTTTGCATTTTACATCATTTTTTGCTGCTTTGCATCGTTTCTCGCAGTCTGTCTCCGTTGGATGATTGTTACCATTGCCACCGCAACCTGATCGGTTGTTATATTTTAATGCGTAACATTTATGATTCAAATTTGAAATTTGACTAGTTTCTTTTGAAATTTCATATAACACTAACCTTACGAACTAACCTTGCTTTATCTGGCACACTTCATAGCTATCGTATATTTGTGATAAGTTAAAATGTTAGAGTTGACCTCTATACCAGCAGAAAAGAAAAGAACGCTAGGTGTAAACGTATTGTTTCATTTGATTTACCAATTAGATGCTCAAATGTTTATTTATTCCTCATCTAAGTTTGATAATGTGCTAAGTTGAAAAAGAAAAGTACAAATCGCTTACCGGAATACTGGAATTGAAGGCACTGTTGTTGCTTATAGTCATAATACCACCTTGTGATCACTGAATTACACGGTCCAGAATCTGGCGGTGACACACATTCATCAGTCCATAACTTATGCGCTTTTATAATTCCTACAAATAGCGCACATTCGTTTAGGTTTCAATTTGATTAATGTAATTAGACAAAAAGGATGGATTTTGCATGAATTGGAGAGACAGAGAGAGAGAGAGGGAGAGAGAAAGAAAAAGATGGTAAATATGAAACGAATGAATTATTTGCAGGAATAGATGAAAAACGAACGTTTGCATTTTGGTTTCGTTGTACCATTGGATTCTGAGTTGGGTATTTTAACACCGTTATGATCAACGCAGAAACAATTTCTTCCTTGCGTTTTGCATTGCAATGCTCGAAAAGAACCATCGGCAGTGCAAATTGGAATAAAATCACTTTTGATAAGGCCCGACGCACTTGCTTGTCTTTGCCTTTCACATTCTTAAATTTTAAGATTCATTGCTTCTTCTTAATTTACCCATTGAAAGTTTAGATACAAGTAAAAGTACACTTAGGTTTGCTTTATAACAAATATTGGCAATATTTAAAGTTTAGTACCATGTCACTTACCAGTTAGTAATTTGTGAGACTTATTCTTATTCTTTTGAGCAGTGAATGAAGTTCGTTGTGGTGGAACTGTAGAAGTGCTCACGGAAGATGGCTTCGACGTAGTACTGACCTGTTTCTCACTACCAATACCATTACTAGGAATTTTACTGCCTAAAGGACTTGCCGATTTCTCTACTACATTATTATTTTCAATTGTGCCATTATTAGTGCTATTCCTCTCGTTGATACAGGCCTTCTCACAATCTTTTTTATATCTGTACAGCATCGGTTCATTTTCATCATCCGCGCAATGTCCTGCAATTTAAGCATCTATCATTCAACTTCCACCTTAACTTTCAAAAATTCCAAACATAACTTTAATTCATTCCTACTATTCTTGTTATAAGCGATTATATTTTTCATAATAATCGCAGTTATGTATTATTGGATGATTAATAATATATATTATTACCGAAAGGATAAGAGACGCATTCATTATCCCTGAGATAATAACGTAACACAAATTGTGAACGTGTTGGACCTTTGCCTTTAATAGATGGACATCGACCTCGAAAAGGTTGCCGCTTGCAAAGATTTACAACACCTAAATTAGTAATTAACACTGTTTTTTTATTTTTGATTGAAAATTATTTGATAGTGTTAAATAGTGACCAACTTTTCTATCAAATAACATTTATCATTCGACCAAGTATCTATGACGATATCAAATAAGTAAATAAATAACAGGATCATTAGATGCCGATCCACATTAAACTGTTCCACCGTTTCAACTTCTTCAAAATTACTGAATTTTTTATTTATTAATTAATCACTTTTTTTCCTTCAAAATTGTTATGTATAACTTTTGCATCCATGAAATAAGATTTTAACTAAACTGTTTAAAGCTTACCTGTTTTAATTGCCACAACAATGGTGCAAGAAAGAATGATAAGAGCCACTTGGGGCAGCGAAGCCTTCATATGCCTGATCTGTCCTTGTCTAAAATTCTCGTCAGTAAGAGGTAATCCGTTAAATTATATTCATACGTCAATATTTGAACGAAAATTTAAATTGAATCTTTGTTACTTCAGATTGTCAACGGACTTATCAAAATGTTCTAGTTATCAGATGATCACAATTCGTGCTAAGAGCTTAATATTTAACTCTTAAAACGCTTGAAATGAAGTCATCTGTAGTGGAAGGAATGCTAACGTGACTGCTACTAGCACGCGCAAGCGGAATTAGCATTAGTATAAACTTGTCATCTTAGAATACTTAATTCTATGTAACGAACAATTTTACAACATTGCAGAAAATATCATATATTAGACATCGTTATTAGAAGTTACTTCTACTCAATTTCGAATGATCAAAATTGAAATGCTAACACATTTTTAATTTTTATTCCTATCTTATCTGACATATTTCAACCGATATTTGTTAGCGATGAAGGAGAAAATTTTTATGTTATCTTCATTATACATATTATATATTTGATGGATACATAAGTAAATCCATTGGAAAAGAAGAATGTATTTAAATTAAACAAAATTATCTTACAAAAAAGTTAGAAACACTTTCAGATAATAGCAGTGTATTATTAAGGATGCTGTCGTACAAATGAGGTATTATGCTAAATTAATTACGACTGACTTTTGATGGAAGATTCTCACAGTAAATTTATGAAATATAAAATTATAAAACAGTAAAGCAAAAAGATCAAAGCAATGAGAACAGCTTCTTGCAAGTTCAGAATTATTTTCTGATTCAATAATAAATTTACAAGTTGGAAAAAATTCAAAAATGTATTTATTATTTATAAAAGCAAACATTTTGCTAATTATAGTTAGAAGCTAAAAGATATTGTCAAAGTTTTATTTTGAAAAAAGTTTAATAATTTCAAACTATAAATTAATACGATTGGAGAAATGAAAGAAAATGTGATTGATCTATTACTGTTTGCTATTTAGCACAGCAAATTACAAAGATTGTTATGTGACGTTTCCTCTGCTAATTTATAATTTTAGGAATTCATTGAAGAGTTTCTAAGAAAATATTTACAAGGATTGTTGAAAAGATAATGGCATTGAATAAAGAGAATGCTGTTGGGAATTTATATATTAAATTACATTCACAAATAATCCAGTAATTCTACTGTGTTTGAGTAAATGAAAATAATGAATGATAGGATGGAATTAGACGATAGATGATCGATTAATGAAAAAATGATTTAAATTTAGAAAATGAAATTAATGAAATGAAAAATGATTAATGAACGATAGATTAGATGGAATTATGATGATAGATGTTAAATTAGACTGATAATAAGCCTTCTTCTCTGATAATTTCAGTATGGATAATTGTTATTGAAATGAGAGAAGGAATTTAATTGCAAGTGTATTATGAATTAAACCGATCATTGAAACAAAGAACTTATTTAATATTTTTGCTCTTTTTTCCTCATCCTTCTTCTTCTTACAACTCTCAAGATTCTTATCAATATGTATTACTTACTGATGAAATTAGGACATTTTTAATCAATGAATGCGAATATTAATCTTATGAACTGATTGATCCCTTTTGATAGGAATAGGAATTGATAAATTTAAAAAGATTTAAAAATGAATAAAATTTAGTCCGTTAACAACTCATCGGTATTACGGAAGGGATCATTGACAAGAGGGGTGTTGATGACCATCTAAGGAATGAGATTACACTATCCATGCAGAAATTTGTGTTTCGACATACACGTAACTATGACCCTGACCTACTACCACTAATCATTTCGGCAATTTGACAAATAATCAAAGAGATGGAATTTAATGAGATGAGATGAAGAAATGAGAGAGGAAGATAAAAACACCACTGATATCTTCTATTCATCGTAACTTATTACTAACCAATAAATGCTGCAAAAATTTTCAAAATCCATTAATTTGTTTTTTAAGGATACTAAACTAATTCTTTATGATCGCATGTTTGAAGTAGACAGGTCACGCTTTTTACAGTCCTACTGGTTCCTTTTGACTTGCTGTATCGCTCTCTTATCACCACATCAGTTCTTCCATAGGAATACATTTGATAATTATTTACGATACCCATACTCGATAATTGAATTTTGTAAAAAAAAACAAATACAAAAATGTAACAAGAAGGAATAAAAGATGGAAGGAATAAAATTTCCAAGAATACTTGGAACTGGTATTCCTTGAATTTGTTGAGTGGAAAAAATGAAATGAAATAAGTGAATTCGATGACCTAAAAGTAAGAAAAAGTAATTATTGGTTATCAACATTGAACATCGGGACAACCGATTTTCACAAGTGTTGCTCTGATTTCGCCCTCTTCGAAACAAACAGATTAAATGAGCCTCCAAAAAAAGAGGAAAAATAAGGTAAATTGAAATTGAAGAGAACAGGTGAGTGGAAAGATGTGAGCTAATTATTTTTGCTTTGCATTTAAAATGTTACTGTAATTTCGGATTAAAAACCAAAGAAATTTGTAAGTGAAAAAATACTATGAATAAAGAGGGATATTTAAATATGAAATATAAAAATCCATTCAGTTGTGAATTATCAAATTATGAATTGAATTTTACGAATTTCAAATGTAAATTCTCAGCTCGAACCAGTTATTTTCACTTAAATACTTGTTAATTAAACATTATGGAAACAATTATTGAAATGTTAACCAATCATTGATAATTAAGAGTTTCGAAAATTTCAGTTTCCTATTTAGGAATGATTTGCATATGTGAATGTGTGGAAGTAGTTATGCCTTTTTTTGTGGCACAAAAATTAACGATACGATTGCCTTGCACTACTCGACACCGCTCATTTCACATCTCACTGAAACCACCTGTTTCCCTTGCACATATTCCTTCAACATTTTCAATCTTTTCAATTCATCCATTTTTTTTTCTTCCAATTCAACTACTACATATTTATATATTTGCATGTGTATGTCTCTCGCGCGTGTATTTGCGTATGCGTATGTGTGTACATGTATGTCTGTGTATTCGCATGTACGTGTGTGTATGCGTATATATGTCTTTGTACTTGTGTACGTGGACGTGTGTGTGCGTGTGTGTGTGTTTGATTGTATTTTATAATGCATATGTTTGTAGAGAGAGAGACTGTAGTTGAATGTGTTGTGTGTGAATTGTTTAATTTAGGTCACTTGGGTAGTAATAGCATCAGATGTCATGTGTCATCATAAGCAAATATTTTAGTGAAAACGATCCGAATGAAGGAAGTAACAGTTTGCGCCAGCATTCACTCATTCTTTATCGTTCTCAAGTCAATAACCCTCCGCATCCCTTCATCCTATCCGTTGGTCGTACCCATATCGACCTTCTTGGTAACCTCCAAATGAACGAAAATTTGTATAAAATTAGAATACCCTTTGCCAAAGTACAACAATGAGGATTTCACGAACTTTGATATCTTCGATTGAAGGAAAAAAACACGAACAATAAACGTTCATGAAAAGAACAATAATCGATAATTGGAACATTTATTTCGACGATTCTAAAATAATAATATAAACCGTTCGAATTTGATCAGAACTGCTCATTAACTATTCTTTAAATTTAAAATGGATTTTATCTATCCTCTTTTTAAGGTTTAATAAAAGCTGCTTTGCTTGTAATTTTGAACAATACTATGCTGTCACCGATCAGATGACAAAGTAATAAGCAATGTAAGTTCTTCTAAGATTTCAAACTATCAAATAATATCTAATAAATTTGACAAAAATGTAATTTGAACAGATGTGATTCTCATCAAATTTTCATCCTCCGTCATTCAATCTTCTTTTTATGGTTCCGCAAGGAAAACCCCGAGATTTTTTTTTCTAAAACTTAACTTATATATGCGTGTACACATACATATGAGAAGTTGTAAATTGATTGGCATTTAACAATTGGAAAAAAAGCCTTAGTAGAAGGACGAGATATTTTCATTTTCATCAGCTCCAACAATTGAACAAACATTTATTTAAAATACATAAATATTTAAATTGAATCACCAAAAAAAATATCCAGATCTCAGGCTTTCCTTTTCGTAGGTCGTGTTATTGAAATTGAGATGAAACTAATTGTATGATCACCTCAGACATACTCACTAACCTCTAACACTTCCTCTTTTCCAGAAACAAAAAAAAGTGACTTCGCTGCTCTCTCATATTAAAATAATATCGATAAAATTAAAACGAATAAAGTTTCAAATGACACAGGAAAATTTTACAATTAATGACAGAATGAAAGAACTTGAGGTGTAGTATTATTTGAAGTTAGTGAAAGTAAATTTTGTGTATAAAAGTTATAGGAGAGGGTGAACAATGTATTTAAATAGATATGCCCAAAGTTATTATAGAGAAACAATTAAATGAAAAGAGTAGGGTTTGATAATTAGGTAGGGTAAAAGTAGGCAAATAGGACAAGGTTTAGAAGATGGATCTGAATTAATGGAAGACAAAAAAAACGGGTGGATGGATGGAACAGAGAGAATGGTGATAATTAGATTGGAGGATGGAAAGAATGGGTGGAAATACAGTATCTTATCGGATAAAAAGGTATGCTGTTAATTAGGTCAATAAGACTTAAAAAATGGAAAAAAGCCTTTTAATCCTTCTTTCGTACAGTAATCAAAGTCACTGAATGCAATTACAAATTCATAATTGACAAGAAGAGATCGGAAATGGTATTTGAGATAAATTGTAGAACAGGTCAATTCATTCCTATTTGTAGTTATTGAAGTAACAATGAAATGAATGAAAAGAAAGCATATTCAGTAGAATATTCAATTTGTGACAGATGAACATAATCACTTTTATTTTTTAAACTTTTCAGCAAAAAGTTTGAATGAACAAACTGATCAGTATCAGTACTCATCATAATTCATCCATTGATTCTTATCATCTCGAGATAATAATTACAATTACATAGATAATGCATAATTTATAATTGAATTAGATGAAGCTAAGCTTCTTAATTATCAAGAACACACAATTTAATAGATTAGAGAATTTACAATTTAATCATTTTAATCGATTACCATTTATTATTATTTTTTAGAAAAATAGAAGAAATTCTTAATTCGATTTTGTTATCCTTTCAAATTGCTATGCAAATTTCACGCGTTCATCTTTTTATTGATTTGTAAAATGAGAATGCGACAATTGCTTGAATCGAATGATGCATCGCACGGTTATTTTGTCATTTCTTCTGCAAATACTATTCTGTGCACAGTTGTATTTATGTGAAGAGAAAGAAGATCACGCTACACGTGGTTTGCGTATTATGATTTTTTGCTTAAGTAACAAACTAACTGCCTTAATTCTAAAATAATAACATCAGTAATAGTCGATTTTTGTGGGAAACCCAAGATAAGTTTAACACGGATTGTGAGTAGCCATCCGTAAACTGCACTTCACGTAATGAACAAAGAGATTGCTTACAACTGCACAGCCTTTGTTCTTTAATCAATCCCACTATCGTACAAGAGCAGCTAATAGATTATAAGCTTCCTCATTTACCGCCCACATAACCGTAGATTACCTTTGATCTGCCTACCTCCTTTGTTTCAATATGTGACGATAATCGTTAAATTTCTCATTTCATTTTTTCCTATAATTTGTATCATAAAGGGTTACCGTCAATGATCGGACCATCATAGCTATTATACGAATTGATTTCTTTCAATTATATTTCACATTTAATCATAAAATGCAGTCATAAACAATTACAAAGATTTAATTAACTCATTAATCGGAATCTTCTTCTAGTAATAGATCATATATTTGAGGGTTATTTTCAAGACCAGTTTGCTGTGAAGCACCGTGGAAATTCAATTTCAATACAGGACAGTGCATTCTGGATATGGTATACCTCTCACCTATCTGTTGTAACTCTTCTAGTTCTATCTGAAGAGATGAAGAATAAATCTTACCTATCATTATTGTATTTCGATTTCAATAGGTTAACGAAAAGGAGCGCAAGTTAATGTTTTTATTTTGAATTAAGCTAGCGCAAGGTGTAAAAGATGAAGATATGCCAATGTTGTGTACAGATCTCGGATTTGAGTTGAAAGGGCGGAAATGTATCAGATATGTTCGATTGAGTAAGATATTCCTACTGTTCACAATTAATTCAAACTAATTAATTATTTCATTTTATTTTTATAATTGATTTATTCATTTGATGACACCTTTTCAGCATACGATTCTCAGTAACCGACTAATCATTGATAAACTGCTGAATTTGGATTGAGCAATAAAATCATCTGCATTTCTATGCCTTTCATATTTATGTTTGACAATTCAATTCTTATCACAGATTTAATTTAACATTACTGAATTAAAATTTCGGTCATTTTATTTTGGGATAAAATTGACTGCATAGAATAAATCTTCAGTAATTTATAAATGCTTAATTGAATTTGTTACGCTGTTTGTAAAATTTCGATTGCTGAATCAGTGATAATCTTTATATCACCTACTGATTATTGATTGCTACTGGGTATTGTGCTTCCCTTTGATAAAATCATCTAAATGTATCGATGAGCAGAATATCCTTCGAAGGGTTAGAAATCTGATGTTAATGATAATTAGGTATGACATTTGTATGACTTTAAAAATATGACATTTACTATCATATCGGAAAAATTAATTAAGTGTTCTAACATTACCTGTGCTATTTTATTTGAAATGGTACAATGACAACCGCCACAATAATAATTACAAAAGCCAATAATAAAATAAAAAGTGAATTAAAACGTTTATGTACAAATTTTACAATTCATCTCATTCCAAATTGGTTTAGTAGAAACAGCAAAAAATAGTTAACCTGTGCTAAGTAAATTATTTGTCCAAATAATTTACTTCTTTTTACAGCGGTATTGTAGCTAAAATATACCGTTTGAAAACAAATTCCTCTTGGAACAGTTTCGTTGAGGAATTCATTTATCTATACCAATGGAATATTTAGTACCTTATATATTTTGTTAAGGAACTTTGAAGAAATGTGTTATTTTGTGCTTTTCTAGAAATTAATTAAAAAAATACTCTTTTGGGAATGCTTAATATTTTCATCTTAAATTGAAACTTCCTACAATGTAACTTACCAGTTAACTAACGAATGCTGTGAACTTCATGGTTGGTTATTTTACAGGCTCAGATTTTGGTTCCAATTCCAAAAGTATTTCAGTAACAAATTTAACTTTAACACTTATCATTTGCTCTATTTGTACTCGAAGTTATAACAATAGTTGCCACAGAAATGATTTACAATGATTGTAGACAGAGCTGATAACAGAAACGATCAGATGATATCTGTGCACTGCGATGATTTTATGCTCGTTGTATGAATGTGATGTTGATGTAGGCGCTCTGTACAGTTCGAACTTATTTTAATAACTTCATCTGATAAGATAAAGTGTGAATTTAGGCAGGTAAGCTTCTATGCAACACTACATTACCTATCTTCGAGATCAGAATACTTATCTGTCATAATGGTTGGTATAAAAATAGATTTTCAAAATATTTGTGTACAATAATAGACATACCAGTAGTTGTCATTTCAAACACTATTTCTCACTTACAATTAGCATATTTGTTTTTAGTTATAGATGAAGCAAAAGATGTGCTTGTTGACTTGAACCGATTAATTTGAACTAAATTTAAATTAGTCTATCCGATTTGTTTCCCGTTGAACTGATAAGAGTTGTGTTGGACTACAATATCTGTTAACAAAGTTATAAAAACATTGAAACTGTCCCCTGTGGAAGTATCATTGTCACATAATGTATTATTGTTAATTACATATAATCTTATCTTTAACTGTCAGCAATTAACCATCCGCCCACGTATTTGTTAATTCGGTAATAGTTGTAAAGATTAATGATATCATTTGATGAGGAAGAGTGTCAGCTAATCATTGACTGTAATTGAGTGAATATTGTTCGGCTTAAATAAACAATTTGGTACTTTGACCCATTTCATTTTATGAAGTAAGCAAATGTTAGGATGAAATGTGCCGACTACATTATTGTATCGTTCTTCTTCTAAGAACTCGCCGACTTGCTTATACAAAGGATTTCTTGGTGTTGGTATTAAAAATAATAGTGAATAAAATCATATTCGAAAATTTCAAAAAAGATGAGAAGCCTTGAATCTTTGAAGGTTTGAAGATTTTTTTCTGATTAGATTTCTTCAAAAATTCTTTTCTTCGGGTATCTTATCATTGGTTTGAGCATATTGTTCCTTACTGCAAGCATTTTCAATATCCTAGTAAAGGCTAACAAAAACAGAAGAAAGGTAAGGTTGGAGGAGGAATACCAGAACATAAATTCATTTCAACAGCAATTTATGTCTATAACATAATGATTTCTAAAACCCTCCAGGATGCATGTCACTTTTGCGCCTATAGTCTCCATTGACGTAGATGATTCCATCCTCATCCACTACAATCCCTTGAGCAATACCTTCAAAACCAGTAGTTTCCTTGAACTTTTGTCCGTAATTCAGCATTAAATCATTCATCAGCTCCTTAAATGATTGATTGATAAGTGATAGGACAGAAGCGCTGCTAGAAATTTGGTTGAATGATCAGAATTGATAACAAACCTTCGGCACAGAATGTTCAAATTGTGTAACGTCTGGTGTGAATTGATTGTGTAACGTTGGTGCATCAATGGCCTCTTTTATAGTTTCATTGAAAAATAGCACTCGAACAACAGGCTTAGCCAAAGATGAAATTATTTTCGAACCGCCCGATGATCCTGCTACCATTACAACCTGAAATTTTTGAAATATTTCACTTCATAAATAAAAGTATCTGGTGGGATGGATAAGGAAATGCTAACGTTTCCAGTTTTAGTATTATAAACGATCATTGGACTCATACTACTCATCGGTTTCTTAAAAGGTTCAATGAAATTGCTCTCGGATGGTGCAAATCCGAAACCATTTGCCATACCTGAAAATGATATATAAAACTATTGTTAGGACAATTACTCACTTTTTTTTTGTTTTTTAACTATTATTTCTGAAATGTGCTCATATTGCTAACCTATTCAGTGAAATTATTTTTCAGTGATGGAAGCCTGAAACTAATGGCTAATTAGAGTACGAGCCAATACCCTTTCAATCACAGTGTGGTAAAGTGTGGTAATCGATGGCGCAATGTGTCATACACTCTATGTGATAGTATCTTTTAACAGTAAAAATTTTTAAGTTTATAATTTTCATAATACAATATTGTCCTATAAAAGCATCATTTATGATACGATTTTACAAGTTTTTAATTATTTATGATCAATGATCAATTACAATTTACAAGTACATTTTACAAGTTTGTACAAGATTTTACAAGTGAAATTATTACCAGGCGTGGAGAAATCATCCATTTCGTCATTAAATACAATCCCTAATTCGACGGATTGCACTACTGCGCCAAACCTGCAATTTTTGTTACTATAAATAATTCAAGGAAAACATGTGACATGCTTACTTTGACTGTATATAGTTGAAGTGTGGTACCTACCATCGATTAATAGTGCTTGTGCTGGATACTCCGTTACCCATTGGATCTAATACTGAAACATGCGATGTGCCATGGTCATTTAACTGAAAATTTTATTTATTTCAACGACGTATGACTGCTAAAGATTTTCGACCTCTTTTTAGAAGAGGAATATATAGGAAGACTACAAATAGTTCAACTATAGCAAATGAAAAATGGTAATTCCAATCTTATTGCGTGAGAATTTTTAGTCGCACATCCAAAATCTCCACCGTAAAGTGAAAATAAAGCTGCTTGGCATTATAGTAAGCAGATAGCTAAGTAAATGAAGAGTAAAGGTAAAGTAAGTGAGGTACAGTTAAAGGCAGGAAATTTGATTTCAGTTTATTCATTCTAATCTTACTTCGTTGGGAATCCCACCGTAGTATTCTGTTGGTTGTGCCGTATCGCGCATTCTTGAAAATACCCAATCCGTGTATGCTTTTGTTGTCATATTCATGGCAAGTTCTTTAGCTTCCTTCACGAAAGCTTCATCACCTAATAATAAAGAAGAATACGGAAGAGCCATAAAAGGTGTCCGACCAGTGGTTCGATCAATTTTCAAATTTTACTCAAAGCAATGCGAATTGATATGGACTGTTTGATTTCGAATGTTTCTGCAGTACAATTTAAAACATACCTAAAATGATGATCTTCTAGGAAGTGTTGTGAAAATAAAACAAACTAACCCATCAGAGTACGTTGTGCATAGGCAAACTTTTGAGCTTCGATAAGTCTATGATAGAAGAGCGGATCAGTTTCTAACACTTCTTTGGATGACTTAGGTCCATAAAATCCTGCAGTATAACACAATTGAAAACTGCTGATATTTAAGTTTGATAGAAATTCAGGTTGAATAATAAGTATTTTCAGCAGTGCTTGTTATTCAACCACATTTACTACCGAATTCGAATGTTGATAAGCTTGCAAGCAATACTGTAAAAAAAACTGACGAGCCATAAGAGACACAATTAGCTGAGTAACGGCGAATGAGGACGGTGGTGGTGGACCGCACATTGCCAGGTCACCTGAGAAATGATCATTGACCAATGGCTGCTCGTGTACTGTTGGCACGAACCGTGCAAAATCATCCATCGTGAGAATTCCCCCTAATTCCACAAACATCATGTTAATTTTATATTGAACTCAATTCACTAAACAGTCAAATCAAAAGAAATTCAATAAAACTTAAATTAGCAAATTAATCCTGAAAGCTTAATTATTTTCTTCATTCCATCTATTTTACCTAACACATCGCATCTGCTTTCCGTTAACTCGCTCTTATTAACAATTCGGAAAGGTAAAAGAAAAGAAACCAACCGTTATCTTGAATTTCCCTGACTAATGTTTTAGCGATATCTCCGCGATAGAAAAGCTCCACTGGATCGGGACTTAGTGCAAGTCTTTCTAATGTATTGCCTAATTCCGGTCGCTTAATAATATCTCCGGCAACAAATACTTTATTGGTATCATTGTTAATCCAACTTCTATAAGCAAACTGCATGAAGAAAAATTCAGTACTTTCATGTATGATTTTGGTAGCACATAACTTTATCAGTCAAGCGAGAGGATTATGAAGTACTCACGCCATAGAAGGTAACGTTCGGAAATGTTTTTCCTTTACACCAAGGACATATCCAAGATACATCGACACGGGTACTCCTTGACGGCACAGATCAATCGATGGTTTTATCAAATCATACCACGATACCTGTCCACTTCCGAAACGTTTGAATGCAAGCCAATATCCAGCAATTTCTCCTGGTGTTGCTATAGCACGAAAACCTGAAACCGTCATTAGTGGTAGTGGTACCACTGCATCAAACACTTTTTTCTAGAAAGATTGATAAATTTACCATATTTGGAACCAAATTCATCATTGGCGAACATATTGCGATGGGCTTTTTCAGGTGCTGTCTCTCTCGCATCAATAACAGTGCATTTTCCTTCAGTCCTGAAAATTCTTCTTATCTACCTCTCTTTAATGGGAAAAAAAACTTATATATCTGATCAATTTCAATTTTCGACTGTAAACTACTAAAATTGTTGATTGGAACTCTTCAGTGTAAGTTCCTAATAATTCCTCATACAAATGAATTGAAATAAACTACCGTAGAGAAGCTGGTTGTTTATAATTTCAGTTAATTTAGTAATAATTGAAAATGTTTGTGATAGTTTTCAACAATACCTACTTATTATATAATGTCATAATGAAGCCACCACCGATACCGCTACTCTGAGGATTTGTGACACCAAGACAGAACATTGAAGCGATCGATGCATCCACTGCATTACCACCTTTAATCAGAATGCTCCTGCAACAGATTATCTAAGAAATGAATGAAAGACCTTTAAAGCTTTATTTCAATTAATGCTAACAACTTACTAACTTTCCATCTCTTCCATTTCTCCTAAATTCATAACCGTTCTTTAAATTATATTTAAAATTCACAAGTTTACTCTCACATTTTCTCTAAAAAAATTTTTGACGAAATGACTATTACCTGCCAATTTCACTGCAAAATCCACTATCACAGGTAACTGCAGCGCGTGTATACTTACCCATATAACTATCAGATGGTGGCGGCCATTGATATTTCCTACACATCTTTTCCTCCTCCTGAAATCATTACTATTTTATAAATATTGCATAATATTAATTAGTAAAACTATTATGCTCCTCAAATACATCATCTACCCAATAAAACAATTGAATACTTACCATTTTCTGGAAGGTGTAAAACGGTTGAACGAAGAAAGTCACCAAAGTAAATATACTAAATAACATCGTTGCAGCAAATATGCAATATCTGAAAAACAATTGTAATTGTTTTGAATACTTTTCAAAATAAATTCTTAAAATCAGAGATAATCGAAAAAGAGTTTTTTACAAATTGAATTTTTTAAAAGTAAATTATATAAACTGTGATTAATGAGATATTTCCAATAAGCCTTTATGCATTTTCTAAAATCAATCGTCGACCTATGACATATGACAACAGTGAGGTCATCTGAATGGATGAGGGAGAGATGAGGCTCTTTTAGAAAGAGCCTAAAGTAGAAGTTTGAGTTGTTGTAACGAAATATTGCAGCTAATCGTGCAATTAATCAAACATTACTGCTTGCTACGAAAGAGTGTTTTGTGTTGATAGAACGGCGGGTGAGTGTTGTTATACTGACATTTATTGCCATTTTTAAAAGTTTCTACGATCATTGATTTACAACCGTTCGATGAAATCATTGAAACAAAAAAAAATGAAATTACGTGTCAAGGTATGCATATGCACGTAAATGATAGCAAAACATGCATGAGCACATACACGCAGTCATTTTTCGTGCACACCTAATCGTTGATTGATGTGATAATGAATACGTTACATGTAAATTGAAGATTTCACGTAAATAAAAGAGCTTATTAAACTAAACTTTTGTTACTAAGCAAAGAGAGGTGGTAATTAAGTTGAAATACAAATTAACTTTGAAATTAGGTTACTGATAAATCAAATGTCTCCTTGCTTGCACTTGCATGTGTGAGCGCTTTAAGTCATTTCATTTATTTGATTGTTGCTGAGTCTTTATAAATGGAAAGTAGTAATTATTTACAATTGCTCGCTCTTTCGATACCTTTCAGAATTCTGCGGTTCTCCGTTAGAGTACGATGTACTTTAATATTTTAGCTTTAACTAAGTAAATAAACATCTCTTAAAACATCGTATGAAAATAGAAAGAAGCGTAAAAGGGTTTCATTCATAAAATGACGTGAAAAATGGAGAATAAGAAGCTTTTTCGCAAGATGACGAATTTAATTCATTGTATTGATGAACTGAAATTATCAGGAAATCCGAAATCAATAGGCCAAAATTGAATTGAAAGTGGTATGGAAGTGAAAGATGAGAAGTGATGAAATCGTAAGTAGTAAGTACATCAGACAGAGAGCGACAAAAAAATTGTTGCACTGACATTAGGACGATTTAAATGAGTGATGGAAATTAATAATAGAATTGAAATGAAGATGAAAGGAATAAATTTGGGCATAAGTTGTTAAAAGTTTGAACGATTGAACGATTGAATTTCAGTTAATTCGCACGCCAACATAATAATACCAAACAAAACAATTTTAAGACAATGGATTTGTTGAACATTGAACAAGACGATAGTTAAATAGGCAAATGAAGAAAAGACAGAGAAGAAAGGCATGCGGTAAAACCTGTTTGTTGTAACAAATCGACTTATTGCTATCTTTCAAAAATTTAATTTAAAACTCATTCTTATGTCTTTGATCGGAAAGGGAGTGCGTAGTTGTAGTACTGTTACGATACAAATTACGCACTGCCACATTACATTCCTTTTTTTTGTTCAGTGCTGGTCAATTGTTCTAAGTGCATTGATAGTGCAAATGAAATTTTGAAAGTTTACGACAAAGGAATTTAACTTTCTATGCATTGCATGTGAAATATAAAGTAACACAGAAGTTGTCAATTGAAAAACCGCTAATTTGGCATTATTTAACTTTAAAAAAATTTAGTACTTTTGTGTGAGAAAATTAACTGATCTGTTGCAACCGTTTCTGCAGTTCCATCAAATAATGAAACTAATTGCTTTCTCATCAAACAATCAAATAATATCTAATTTCATATTAAAAAATAATAATAAATATTAGCTGTAAGTTTAGAGATGAAGTAATCGTTAAGTGTTATATGAAAGACTCTTATCTTTTTCTGTTGCTAGAAGTTTTTTAGTATAGTCATTATTTTTATAATAGAGAAGCTTATTTCAATCACAAGTATTTTGAATTTGAAATTTTTGAATTTTTTTGAATTTTTTGAACAAAAATTGTTCCCTTTTAAATTTTCATTTTGCAATGAAAGAAGAATTAGAAATAAAGGAAACATTTGAGAAGTTGAAATCTATCACGAACTGCAATTCGACATCATATATTTTGCGTGAGTCGATGATGATGATTTCAAAGACCGTCACGAAAACAAAGTAATAGAGAGCTTATCTTAGATTTACTAATTGTAGTAGGAATATTTGAAATCCTACTATATCACCTAAAAAAATATGACTGCAATTTACTTCTTTGCTTGTGTAATAAAAAGATCCATTTGAACTGAAGAAGTTGTTCTCACAAAACCAAAGTTCTACTTGATAGTATAAACAGATGGACTAACAGTTTCATTAATGTAACTGATAGTTTCACTGATATCTGATAGTATTGAAATAGCACAGTACGGAAACGGTGGATTACTACCGCTCGAGAATTGTGCAAGTAGTAGGAATGAAAGCATTAAATGAGTTTTTTCTGTTTAGTTTCGTTTTGTTTGGATAGCATAAAAGCTCCGATAGGTATATGCTTACTAGCAGTCAATACAAAGAAAACCGACCGGTTTCTGTTTAACTTATTTGCCTTTTCACGAAAAAAAAATGCGAGACTTATGTTTTCCGAAAGCAACAAAAATTTTATATGCAAATTCTTGCATTGTCAAATATTGCCTCTTATATTTTACGGTCGTAGTCGTTTAATTTTCATTTATAATTTGTAAAAAACGAATTGAATAAAATTTTAAGAAGTTATATGGAATATAATGGATGCTAACTATTAAACCACCTTTGATCTATCTAGCAACATAAACATTCCGCTGTAGGATATATACGGTTACTTAAGCTTCTTACTAATTTGCGTATTAGCGCGAGTGTAGTACTTTATCTATTCATTTACGATATTTTTGATAACACAATTTACCGTATATTACAGGTATTTATATAACGAAAAAGAGAAACATAACTTTTTGTGCGTACATCAAAAGATATTAAAGATGTTATCGAGAAAGCTGTATATCAACTGCTCAAATCATCAATTTCTCCTTTTAAAATACTACACCTATAAATTTCTCAGAACTTCATTACGATGATGGACTGTTTGTTGTGTTTTGGCTTCTAGGACAGCTCGATCCTTCTTGTGTCGCATATATTGTTCAAGTTCCTAAATATTATTCATCAGTTCAGGTCTCTCAATAGTAACAAGAAAAAAAACAATTGTGGAAATGGCAATTTCCGTACCCGAGTACGCTGTTCAATCAGTTCATCAATTTCCGGCTCTCTATGTTGCACATCCTCGGCCGGATTATCTTCTCGTTCATTGTGCTTTTCCTCAAATAACAGTAAGTAGAAGGAAGCGGTCTCTCACTAAAATAATTGGTTGAAATTCATTAATGTCGAAAAACGATTAGCATACTTTTACTGGAAAAAGCTCCAAATATGCTTCACGCCACAGATCACGAGGATTCGTAGCTCCAATAATCGATAACGATGAGTTTAAAAGAGGAGGAGCTCCAATATCCTAGAAATACTTTTCACTAATTGCTCAAACTTGGTGAGGTTTTTTAATTCCTATTAAAGCCCAGTATACTTTCATATTGGCCTTGAAGTCATCCTAAAACACTGCCTTATAAAAGCAAAAGATGTAACTGAACTGTTAGCGAGTCGGCACCGCGAGGTATTGATAATGGCTTGTTGTAATCAGTGCAAATCGTTTTTGGAGTTGTAGTACCGAAAACAACACTGCTGATAAGAACTCGAACTTTAGTTATCAAATTCTCCATTTTGTTACTGAACATCTGCATTATATACTATTAAATCATTAGAAAATATTTTACTAATCCGTTTTAGGCAATGTATAATCTAAAGCAGTGTTATCAAAATACGCTTTTACCACACAGTTCTATAATTGGCAGCAAGCAAAAGAAAACCTAAATTTAATTATGGAATAACACATTCAAATAAGTAAATATAGCTGTACCGCAAGAGTAGCTCCATTCACATGTGCCATGAAACGAAGGAATTTACATATATTTTTCCGTTGTTCAGGTTCGAAGTCCTGCAAGTAAGTCATTAGTTTCTCTAAATGTCATGATTATCTTCCCTTCTCATATGATGCGCAAAAAATGCTAAGAACCTGAAATTCATCATATTTCGCACCGAGAAGAAGCAATGGTATCGGGAATGGATTAATATACTCCACATCCTAAAATTATTTTAATAAGGTATAATATGATTACCTTGTCTAAAACACATATCTTTAAAACGATTTATATTTGGAAGGCTTGGAAAATCAAATCCATTTACGTCTAAAGTCTACTGTCACTAATTTGCCGATTACTCTGGACGTTTGTACTTTCATATTTTACAAAACTTGAAGCTATAAAACCGCTTTCTTAAATTCCAAAAAAATCTGTTATGAAAGGTTCAAGCCGATACCTTATGCTCTTTAAAGGCTGCCTTTCTATCAACCATAAATGATTCATAACTATCGGATAACCTCTCAAAAAGTTGTTGCATGGCATTGTCGACGACTACACGAGCATTGTCCAGTAAGGTATGAAATGTATTCCACATATCGTAAGGAGCAGTTAAGTCGACAACAATTATCATAGAACACTGCCTAAAGAAGAAATTTAGTTGAATATCAACACAGGTAAACAAGGATAGAAATATCATTGAGAAGTTCTTAAGAGTTAAGCAATCACTATGATGACATTCAAAGAGAATGCAAACTTTGTTACAAGCATTGCAGGTCAAAAAGCAAGATGATATCTTAGTTACAGCAATGACAAAGCCTTGCAATTAACTAACTGCTCATATTAACACGACTGCCACTACAATTAACACGTACAATTACGTACAATTAACACGTACAATTAACACGATTGCCACTTACTGTATGTAATTGGTGGAAAGCGGTATTTGTAGAAGATTGCACAAGCTTGTTCCGCCACCCAATTCCCATATGTGCCCAACATCTTTCACCTGTAACTTTTCAAATTTCATTATTAATAAGGCAGTTCGTAGTTAGCCTTACCACTGCTAGGAAATCAAAAATTTCTCAAAATATTTTTTCCGAAGAGAGAAAGATTGCAATAGCAGACGAATCACCAACAGCTGTGCCATACCTTTCCTCGATTTCGTCGTCCATACGTGTACTCTAAAGCAATGGTCGGCTTTGGGCCTTCGTTTCGATTCAAGAATCGTAGTATTATTGACGTCTTCCCCTGAAAAAAATCACTACCTCATTTTTGGGTACAACCAAAAAAAGAAGTGTATGCTCCACTACTTTTCAGCTCCTATCGATTAACCAAAACGTAACATTGTAAAGCGAACTGAAAGAAAGTATGCTTATTTATTAAGCATATTTTCTTTCTCAATGCCTAATACTTTACATTTACCAACTAACAACTTTTCCCTCGCATTTTAGTTTAAAATAAATTTAACTAAAAAATTCTTTTTTTACTGATCGAGCAAATACTCCATTAACATGCAGGAACTTACGCAATTTTTACTTCCACAAATAACTAGACGTGTATCGCTCGTTTGTGAATCGCTTCCTGAAAGAAAAGAAATTTCCAGCGGTACAATACTGTCTGAATGGTGATGTGGGATACTCTTCTCACTTTATATTTTTATCTGCCCTGCTTACATCTATCGGTGAACTAAACCGAAAATATTATGCTACAATGTTGATGATCAATGTCTCCAATTTATTCAGCGAATTTAAATTATCCATCGGATATAAATTAATAAGCTGTTATGCTTAGATGTTATCACGTCTTACTCAATAAAAGAAAATACCAATAAGACTGGCGTAAGAAGTAGCGGTTCCATGTTGTCGCGCAGTTCCTTTTCGAGACTCCTCTAAATAGTGTTGTCGTGCTAATGACCACACGTCCAGCATGATTCTCAATTTACCTTATAATTTAGTTCATTGCAGCAGCAAGTGAAATATCCACAAAGTTGAGTTACTCTCGGGTTCGACGATGTAAACTAACAGCTTTCTTGTTACCATGGTAGTATCTGCACAGGGCATCAACAGAGCTAAATTTTTCCTCCATTTATAAAAGCCATGACTTATAGCAAAATTACAAAATTGGAGAGTTTGAAAGGTTCGTTAAATTATTTTTCTTGTGCTCATTATTTTTTATAACCTCGCGCAAGTTAATCAATACCCGATAAAGGGTCAAGGAACAGAGATAGAATTACTCAGTAGAGCACAGTGAAGATTCCGTCAACTTCATTCAACGAACCGAATCAAATGGTTGAAAAATGATTTGAAGAAATAAAGTTAGATTCAATTGGCTACTGTTCATTTATGTTATTGGTCATGTTATACGCACCCTTACGAGAGAAGAGCTTCCTGATGAGTGTTCAAAGCAACAGGAACAAGTTGTGATAAATTATTTAAATATGTACTACAGTAATGCTTTATTTAGGATCAACAATATATTCATAAAATATTAGTTTGAATAGAAGGAAGTAAGCAAAAGAGAGAAAAAAAAAGAATATGAATCACACTTTTGCTGGCCCCTGTTTAAGCACAGCGAATTAGATGGATTAAAACTGCTCACTTTAGATTCACCTTCATTCCTTCACTTTTTATGAAGAAAAATAAAAAAAGAAGAAATATTAATGGCACGCATCACTTGCTTCAACTTCCGCTTCTGACAGCTCTTTTCATCAGTAAAATAACCCCTAACTGATTGATCCTCTTTGCACTGATTAGTGGAGGAAATATTTACATCGATCAATCACTTTTTTTAAACGAAAAAAAAGCCATTTCTAACGTTTGTAAGACTGCTGCCTCTAGTTAATTAAACACGCCTGAACATGACTATAATAAATTGCAGCAGAGTAACCGCACATTTAATGTATCATTTCGTTATTTCCACTTGAAGAGCCAAACAACTGTCTTCGCTTTCAATTAATACGAAGACTACAAACGAACTACTGGCAAGAGATGACTGAAAAACGACAAAATATTGATAAATAAGTACGTTGTCGTTAAAACAGAATATTTCACCAGCTGATTAACTTTTAATTTATTACGCTCTGTAACAAAATCTGTAACAAATAACGGTATAAATGCATCAATGCTTCTATCTTTCCCTACTAAAACATCCAATCAATGAAAACATTCAGGAAGTGGTGTGGGATAGCACTTTGCGATCGCTGTAAAGATGTATAAAGTGGAGAACTATACTGACCTTCAACAAATTATGATATCATTCTATAAAATAATACTTCTCCAGTCTCCTTACACTCTAACAAACCGGAAACAAATACAGTTTAGGAAGAATGAAGAAGGCGATGACGTCTATCTATAAGAGTGCAATGAAATGAACCGCTTAAACATGCTGACTTGAATCAATCACATTTCACCGCGTGTTTCGCTTTCTGTCGTTCAATTATCTGCAAAAATTTATATAGAAATTAATCAGTGATTAAATGAAGGAAATCCACTTTCCGACAGTTTTCATGTTTCATGTATATTTTATTTACAGGACATTCTTCCCTTTCCTGAGAAATAAAAGTAAAGTTTGGTAAAATAGTAACAGACATTGCGAAATTAAACTATACACAGCAAAGACCCCTCCTACTTCAATAGATATTACCTCTTGTGGAACAACTTTCATATCGTATGCCAGTCCTAAGTAAAACAATATATCAATAAATAATTTTGTAACATTGAAGTGAAGCACATATTCGGATGTTCGATAATCCTGCGGAAAAGTGTGATGATAGTTATGACCGCCTTCACCCATTGCTGTTACTGCTAACTGAAAGCAGCAGCTAATACTGAATTTTCAAAATGTGTAAGCATCAATAATTCTGAGAACAATCAAAAAAATAAAAACAATTAACAACCTCTAACTTACCCATAAAGATTCAACAGGTGTTATATTTGGATTGTACGGTTTGAAGCCATACTTATGCGCCAGTGAATTGATAAGCCATGTACCATGTAGAGTTGAACAATATCTACGATTTAAAATGTGTGAAAACTTGTCAGGAAGTCAATGAACCCTTTTTACATATAAGAATTTTTAACAAAAAAAAGAGCTAACCTTAATAATGTGCAGGTATAAAGTGCCACAATAAATGATTCGCCCCAGAAATACATTGGTACAAAAGTTGGCACAATAAACCAAGCCACTAGTACAGTTTTCAAATAATGTCTAAAAATTAAAATTAAAACAATTAAGCTGAGCTATCTGTTGCAACAAGCTGAGCTATCGGTTGCAACTTGAAATCAGCTTATCCAGCAAATACACATAAAAACGGTAATAATCATCAGAAAAGAACCTCCTCTGAAATGCCAGGATAGGATCGTTGAATAAATCGCTTAAATCTAATTGAGCACCTTTCCTCTTCACCTCCGGGTGTTTTCGAACCAATAACCAGCCCATGTGAGCAAAGAACATTCCCCTGTAATACGACATCCAGAAAGAGTTAAAACAAATTGCTCATTAGTCTCGATGAAGCCCTATAACGGAATACTCTTGCCTGGTAGTATTGTGTGGATCAGCATCAGTGTCTGTCCATTTGTGGTGACAACGATGGTCCCGCGACCATTCAATTACGTCGTTCTGAAAATTGCTGATCGAGTAATCGAGTAACGAGTAACGGAATAAGTTCAGAATTCAAGTGACAAATGCAAAGGAAATATTTTGACGAATGAATGCTTGCCTGGAAAGCCATACTGTTACAAAACATCAAAAAAAGACGAGCAGGCCACCTAGCTTTGTAGCTTCTATGTGCCCAAAGACGATGTGCTCCGGCAGTGATACCCATAACGCCCATCAACCACGTGGTGCAATCTAAATTGAAATCTATCTAAGGCACGCGTCAACAAGTAAAACACTTGCAAAGAATAATTTAGAAAGATTTCATAACTTACACCAAAGCAAGGTTGGCCATTTAGCAACGAAAATAAACTGATAAATTCCAACCAGCGATGCGACATGGAGGGCTGCAAATAACGCCACATTCCTCCACACAATTTGCGGCTTGAATTTAATCTATAATGCAAGGATCAA
>JABVXW010000050.1:68002-182514 GCA_013365375.1 Litomosoides brasiliensis | reverse complement strand
CAAATGTTCAATGATTTTTATTTTAAATTCTCCTTAACTTCTAATATTCATTTTCTGTTATTTCTCTCTTCCACTCTCATAACGTGCATTCCACAGTTTTATAATTCATTTGAAGAAGTTCGTTCAAATAAACTATGCCACGAACAGTCTAATAAGTGGACGTTAGTTCATCCACCAACTATACTACCGCCACTGACTTAACAGCCAAAAAACTTCGTAATCGAATCGCACAACAATGTGTGATGAAAGAACAATCAGCTGGGGAGGTGAGATGAGCGCATTCATTCTCACTCCGTCAGTCGTCGTTATTTTCTTCCATACACTTTTCATTCCCATCTTTCGCAACGTTGCGAAGAATAATTTTTACGGAAGAACGAAAACTGATAAAGCAGGAAAGGCTTGCTGACCTGCTTGGAATGTTCGCTAACTTCTTTGATTTCGGTTGCATCAACGGCGAGGAACTGTTCTTTAACAACTTTCATCGTCTCCAAATCAACTTCATCCATACAATTATCGGCACCAGCCTCTGTCACAACAGTTTCTGTTTCCGATACCATCTTCCGCTACGACACAACCGCCAAATCTATTCCCCTCAAATGTTACTCGTATACGATAAGCATATGAGAATATATCAAACAGCATGTCATCTGCAGCACTCATATTTGCGTATGAGATGCTGTAGACATTCTTAGCCCTTCGATATAAACGCAGCATTAGAAGCACGCTATCGCAGAAATTCGTAGGAATGTTTGTGAAGGATTTGTCCGAAAATTTAAATGATATCCATCACTGACACACTTTGTATGAGCTTTCAATCATTATAGGTCTGATCTCAAAATAGGTATGAAAAGCATAAAGAGGAAGCTGTCGATATTACACAACACGCAATGGCAATGATCGAATTAAGCACTTGCTTTGAAATGAGAAAGCCAAAACAGTTTTAATGTCCAAAAGATCAAAGGTCAACATGACGTGAATGATCTGCGCATTGTCAGAAAAAAAAATTCAAAAAAAATAAGCGGATAAATTAAAAAGAAGTTGGATTGGAAGTAACTGTTTTACATGAGTAAACGACGGTCGGCGATAACAGAGGACGATGTAACCTCTGACTTCAGTTGGATGACGACAGATAGCACCGCGATGAAAGAAGGACCAACTTGTGGTACCCTCCAAGGCACAGCGATGAATGATACATTCAATTGCCTATCTGTCTATTTCTTTGACTGTCTGTTCACACAACCTCCTAATGTTCTTGTCCTCACTGTATGTCTCTTTTTTCACCGATTACTGATAGTTGACCGATTGAAGTTCTGCTTACACATCATTCTCTCTTGGTTACTTTCCCTCTCTGATGCTTAATTGATCACACGTAACGCCTAATTCTTCCTCCACGATATCTTTATTCTCTCCATAGGCGGCATTCTTATAAATTCAGATCAAATTAACGAAAGTGTCGTGTTAAGTAACTCACCTGAAGATTTGTCATCTTGCCTGATTTTATCTTTTAAATTTCCTGCTATAAATCTACGTAATAGGTCATCACGTGAATGATGTTGCAGTGTCGTGTAAATAGTGTTATGCATCTTCGCCGTTTTAAAGATAACAGTTTAACAAAGACTCGTACGTCTCGAAGCCATTCCTGCTGACACTTTCTGGAGATGTGTTATTAAATGTGTTTAACAAGGCCTGCCATGTGAGTCATCAAGACTCATTGCTTTATTTAGCAATATTTCCCTTCTTTGTTTTATCATAAAGGACGACAAAAGGAGAACAACAACGGATGATGAAATGAATGAAATAATACTTGCAACTTACTAGTTGAGAATGCAGCAATTCTAGTCCTTACTCTTCAACTTCTACAATGAGAGCCATTTTAGTCAAAAGTAGAGAGGCGAGTTATCCTCATCGAGTGCAGCTAATTAGTGTAAGTATAAAATACATCACGGATAAAGATGGTTCTATCAAAATCTTCCTGATATTCACATTCAGCATTTGTTACATTTCAGAAAAGCTACTTGCCTTCAGTGGACAATAGCTAATTACTTACTGACCGTTAATGAGTGTAGCTAATTACTTATTGCTTCAGATGATAGTGGCTCTCTGATGGTAAATTGGGATCAGAAAGAAAAAAGATGAAAAAATAACAAAATTTCTCGTGATGTACAGTAAAAGAGTAGAAATGAGAGAAAAACGGATGAGAGCCCGCATTTTAGTGCTAGCATAGATAGTCAGTCCCATAGAGAGAAAATAAGTAGAGGATGCTTGCTAAGCTATAAAGCTCGATTGAAAAAAGAGGATAGAATTTTAAAATGGAGAAGAGAAAGATGAAGTGGGACGACAGTCTATACCACACAGTAAGTGAATATAATTAGAATTGAAAAGCATCGTGAACTTATGAATTATCATCTTTCTCCTCATGGCTGATAACATCATTTGTTTGTGAGCGTTCTATTGAACTTTTGTGGCATATCGCCGTTTCGGTGTTTAAATTATTACTCATATTTGTTGGTGATGTAGCGGTGGAGAAGGATGGTGAAGCTTTCAAATCATCGTCTTGAGCAGCCTATAAATACTTTAAATGAGATTGGGGGGAAAAGGAGAATGTTTTAGATAAGAAGTGGTATGCCAAAGCGGGAGTTTATGATAAGGTAAAAATGTTGATAAGATAACAGTATCATCACTGTAGTTGGGAAGGAAATATCGAATGAAACGGCTCTATTGTGGTGAATGAACTGAGCAGCTGTTTTAACAATCTGCGAAAAGTTGAACTTTAGTTAACATTCATTATTTCATTTTCCAACAAATGAAAACTTTACTTGAAGCATTCGTAATTTTTGCGCCAATTTCTCATTGAAAAGATTCCTGTGTTCAGGCGATAGTTTATCTATTAAGTCGTACAACGTATCGTAGTAAACAGTGAAGAGATTTAGTCGCGTGTAATCACCTTGCATGCAATCATGTCGTAGAGATGTAATACGCCAACCTTTTAACGTCAACTCTAAGCAATATGGTTGTCCTAAAAAAATGAATATAACAACAATCATTCCGGAAAAAGTGATGTTGTGCATATTCTTTATTTTCCTCACAATATTTAAGTGTAGGAATAGTAGAACAGTTGAATCATTCATACCAAAATCAAAAAATTTCCACAACCTTCAACAGTGGTAAGATTGACGAAAATTAGATCCGGTGTTCGAGGAAGTATTTCGGAGACTGAAATTGTTTTTACTGCAAATGAGAGCTCATGAACTGCAGCAACGGCTTCCAGTTCGAGTGACGATTCACCACGAGATTGTGGATTTGTTCCATGTAAGCTTCGATTTTTTGTAGATACTCTCGTCAACGATGGAAATGACCTGAAAAAGTAAAAGCGAAGAATGTTAGAATTCCTAAGACTTACAAGAAGAAAATCTATCCATATGAAGATCGGGATTTCCATTCACAAAACTTTAGGTCAGTTATCGGAAGAGTTATTTAATTCTTTCAGCAAATTTCATCTATGATATATTTTCATTGTTAAATTAACTATATAATTCACCTGTTCATAGAAAGATATTGAAATAAAAGAGTGAATGAAAGTGTAGTGAAATAAATTCCATACAATGAATATCCAGCTATTTAATGAGGATAATAATTTCGACGAAACAAGCGATACCAATGTTACCGTATTCAGCAGACTATTCCAATCGATGTGAAAAGTCTTACAATAAAAGATATTTTAATTAGAGAAGAAGGTAATCAAAATTGGAGCTGAAATTATCAAAAAACTGTTAAAAGTGTTAACTGAAAGTGTTGAAGATCGATGGACACCCATGAACAGATAGGAAAATGGCGGATGATAATGACAGATGCGGCAATATGATAATCAGTTCTTTTTTTTACGTTTTTTCCAACTACGTATATATCTTGCAAAAGACGTAAGGGACATATATCTTGCAAAAGACGTAAGTGGACATATTTCCCTTACTGTTTGTTAATGATTTTTTTTAAATTGATATTGGAAGCAATTTCATCAGACAAAACAAACAAATGCACAGACAGGAAAGAAATTACTAATTACAAACAGTCATCATTTTAAGAAATGGCCTAAGCTGGCTTGAGATGATGTTAGAAGGAATAACTGGCATCAAATGCTTTCTTCGATATGTATTATCGATTCGTCTCACTTCTACATGCTTTTACTAATTATGTTCAACAAGTTGGAAAAGTTAACAAACGCTACCAAACTTTTGCCACCTGTTGTCGATTAGCTTCCTTTCCAATTTAAACTGAACTTTTTTCAAGTTTAATGTATTTGAATGGAGATAGAAACTTTCATTCTCCCCATGCACTGATAGTTAGATTAGTAAGTGATTCTAAAGGTTTGTGCTACTTAAAATTCTTTTCAAATGTTAAAGTTAGCAATAACAAATATGCCTTACTATTTGAAGGAAAACCAAATTTCCAAATGAATTCCGTTAATTGCAATATAAAAGTTGTCAGTGATAATACCTCATCCTTCTTCAAGTATTAATGGAAACAAAAAAGAGCAAAAGTTAGCTAAAACAGACACTCCATACTTATTATCAGTGGTGAATGACGACCGTCAACGTGAACAGAAGCACTGAACAAGATAAGACTGACATAGATCCAATAATTACTCGATGACAGTGATAAGAATAAATTCACAAAACAAATAATATTTGTTAAGGATTGACGGTGATAAAATGCATTTGACTTTGAGATTTCCTATCAGTAGTCGTTAACATGTCTCACATTCTGTAATACAACGGATAAGTAATAAAGTGATAAAATCACCAACCCCATCAGGCTTCCATTCAATGAACCTATCGTACACGTATTGTCGATATCACCTAATGGTGAATCACAAGCAGATAAAGATGCTCCTGAAATGAATTTCAATAAATTATTAACTGTCTTTTCCTCTTACTTTTCCGACTTTTTCTCTTCGCCGACATATAAAGTTTCCGTTGCTATCAACTAACACCTATCATTTGACAATCGCCATTCATTGTACATGTCATTTCGCAAATAAAATTATTGACTACTAACTTCTTACTACACTCATAAACATTACAGTAATTTTCATACTTAATGAATATAGCAAGGGAAAAATGAACCCACCACAGGTGGGATATACATGAAGCGTTCCTAGGTTAACTGGTGAATTAGGCGGTGAAGTACAGCACTGATCACGATTACTCATCATCTCCTGATAGTAATTGATCGCATGTCCCCATCTTTCCGATCTGTAACTCATTCCTCAAATATTACACTGCAGCTATTTAAGCAAATATTCCTTTCAAATGTATACAAAGATAATAATTAATGCCAGCAGAAAATTGAAAATGAAATAATTTAAAACTCATTATTTGCCATTTCTTCCAATTAATAGTCTCCAAAATAAAGCACTAAAGGAAAATTCAGACCAATGAAATCGATCTTTTTTTTTCTCAAATTATTCAAAATTCGATATTACTTAATCTTTCTTCTCTATGAAAATTACTACCATAATGTATCACTTTTAAAAATTAACTAATTTCCTTTTTATTTAAATAATACATTTTCGCCATTTTTATTTCTTCACGTTAGCAGTAACTCTTCTCATGCTTTGTATTTTATACGATAAATAAAATAGAATAAAGAAAATTATTCTTAAAAGTAAATAATTACCAGACTGTTATGAGAGAGTGAACAAATCACATGGAAGATATTTGCTTCTACGCTATTAAAATTATTACATAAAACTAGCACGTTGTAACTTCTGTACTATGCCGCAGTTTGAGCTGAGTATTTACAAATAACAAAAATAGAAATATCTAAAACCGATCGAAAATATTCTTTAATTACATTGTATGGCAGTTTGTAAGAATACTGTGAGTAGAAAATTAAAAAAAAAATTAATAATTGGTAGTTGATGAGTGAAACGACACAAAAATCAAAGGTACTTAAATCATCATAATCTTTACATTTCTTATTTTCAGTAAATTTTCTTTTTTTTTTCTTTTAAGAAATTTGCCTTTCAGTGAATGAAAAAAAGGAATTAAAGCTAAACGAAGTTGAGGAAGAAAATTCAATTTATAGTGAAAATAGATCAGCAGCTTGCACCTATTCTACTAATAAGCATTTAAAAGTTTCCGATCAGTTAAAACTGATTGGTAACAAAATTCGAAAAATCGTTCACTGTTGCTACTATTTCGAAATCGATTGAAGAAGCAAAAATGACCAACAAGTCTTGCAAATCAGGTTTTCAAGAATGCAAATAAATTGATAAGTAAAAAAGCGGCACAAAATATTTTAGGATAAAATGGTGTAAAAGAGAAGAAGGAGAGAGAGAGCAAAGCGCTTTACGCGAAGAGAAAAGTTTTACGTCAAAAAGTCAAATTTAATGCAATGAAAATGTCCAAGAAAGGTCATTTTCATCTTAATTCTTAAATACTATCGTTAAGCACTGCCCGAAAAACATGAAACTCTACTAAAAATATATTCCTATCGGAATAGAAAGAATAAATAACTTTCACTTCATTTATACAAAAGAAATTATACTGATTGGTTGATAGCGCTTGATATTATCACTAGGTACTGCTTATAACATATAAAAGTAATTACGTGCTAGTAACTGTATTAATCCATCTAATTCTATCACTCATTTAAAAAAGAGAATGTATTGGAGGAAAAGTTACTTACTCTTGCTGATGATATAAAGGTGAAGATTTCAGGCAATCAGCTAGCACATTAGCACTACAACGAGAACTGGGCAGGGAATTCTCACAACATTCCTCATACAACGGATAAGGCATTGTTCGAGATTTCGTGATACTCTTCTGATTGCTGAAAGCAATAGACAATAGAGTAAATGATAACAATAGAATAAATGATACCCAAATACTGCCTTTTATTCCTAGATCCACCTAGATCAGTGAAGTTCATCACCGCATATGACTCTATGATAATGGGTACAGCCTATTCAACCAATCATTTCTTATCTATTTCTTTATCAGTGTCAACGTTGTAAAATATTTCGAAAGCAAATTAGTGTAGAAGAGTAATATATGAAAAGATCACTGGATAAAAGTGAAAGGAATCACATGTTGGATAAAAAGGGAAAAAAATGAAATAAAAATAAATATTCATTCCTAAAGTAAAAATAACCTTGAAATAAATCATATATCATACATCTTAATGGCAGCAATCGCTTTATCAATTATCAGTGTAATATTATTCATCAAATCTATTACTCTGCAAATAACTGGATCAAATGTTAAATAGTCTAAGAAAAGCTTTTAATGATTGTGGAATGTCATGGAATCCATTTCGCTTATCATTAAATCATTAATATGAATTTGAATTTTAAAGGGAAGAAGAAAGAGGTAATTGGTCCTACTCAAATTCTTCTTTTTTTGCAGAATTAGAATAAAGGATGCGCAGCTGTGAATGAAGAAGAAAAATATATTAAGAATTTGAAACTTATATCGTCCACTCACATATTTACTTAGCTTTTCTTTCTTATATTATTACTCTGAGATACTCTAATTATTTCAAAATTTTACTCCCCTTTCTCCGCTCAATCCAATCACAGTTAATCATCGATATTATCTATTCAATCTGTTGCAATAAACTACATAAGGAAGTATAACTGTCAACTATTAAGAGTGCCGAGAAAGATATAAGGTAAAATATATCAAAAGAAATACTATCAAACTGCTTTCATAGATAGATACGAATAAGCCTTGAATAAAGAGTGAGAATATCGGACAGATCCTATGGGCAAGAACTAATACCACCTGTAATTTAAATATATCGAAGGGACTTTATATTCATACTTTGATTTCTCCCATTAATCCTACGATGATTACTTCTTGCGTTCCATCTCAACAACTACATGTCGTTATTAATTTATTCCTTTAGATTTAAGATCAAACAAAGAATTCCCTCGATGAGGCAAATATAATTCTTTAATATTTGCTAAGCCTAAAATATGTGAGGTCTTGGAAAACGAAAAACATATATCAGCTACTTTTGTCGCATATTTTTTCAACGCTGTATAAAGGAATAATCTCATCATTCGTCATATATGACTAGAAATGACGTGAAGGATGATAGGCTTTTAGTGATAGTTTATTACTACAGCGTTACAGCTTGCATATGGCCGTATCAGTCCATCAAGAAAGTACTAGAAGGAATGATGAAAGCGGAATGCGAAAATGAACGGTTGGAAGATTGCACGATACTTTTAATATCTATCTGAACAATCTATCTAACAAACGGAGTCATTGATCGATGTTAGCTGATAATTTTGTTCTGGCTGTTCCATTTAGTGAACATAACATACTTATTGTTAGCGGCAAGTCTTTTTTATTTATAAGACAAAATAAGCTTTGTTACAAATTTCGATATAAAATATACTGATTTAAAAGAGGAATGAAAATGGAATGCAACTTACAGTGGTGCAGATCGATGTCGATTAGCGGATGTGTGATAATCACCAAAGTATGATAATCTGCCTTCATAATCTCCCATTGATGAACTTGATAACTTCGGATACACTGATGGGTCAGCTGCCATTTTATTCATATATTTGAATTTACAGTCAATTCCAGCTAAGTATACAACAGCATTAATTTTCATAACAATCAATTGAGTAAAGCGATAATAAATATGCATTTCTAACAGCATTCATACTTTAATTCAAGTTAAACATTGAAATGATAAAGACGAAGACTTTTCTATTAAACTGTATATCGTAAAATTTTCAGAAGGTGCACTGCTCCGTAGATCACGGATAGAAATAACTGATAATGCTAAATCACGGACAGAAAAAATAAATGATTAACTAAAATCCTATAGCAACTTCAAAATCAAATCATCATTTAATCGTCCTAAGTCCTACCAGATTCAAATTATAGGAAAAATATTACCATTTATCAAAAATCATAAAATTTTCATTAAATGACAAAGCCTAGGGAAAAAACGTTGCACAGAATTAGCATAGCATTCTTATTTTTATATGATGTGAGATGAAAAATTAGCTCATTTAATGTATCGATCGCATGACCGACAAGAGATCATTCTGATACTTAACCTCCTCCTTGTGTCAATGTATAAAATCGTCCTCATTAAAAATGAATATGAACGACACTTAATCGCTATCTCACATATTTCTGTTCATTTGGGAAACTGTGACCTTTTTGCGTAAATAATTCTCCTTTTTGTTTCATAACTCAGCAAAACAAAGGTCAACTACGTATAGATTTATATTCAAATAATTCGGTTTAGATGAGAAGAGTATAATATGGTTTAAACGAAAAGAGTTAAATTACAAAAAAAAAAGTTTTTGCATTAAAAGTTAACTTTTCAAAGAAGTGGAAAAAGTGACAGAGGACAAACGGTAGCTAGAAAATTCTTCTTCAAATATTTAATAATTCATTGTGAGTCAGATGTACCAGTTCTGCAAAAGCATTCCTACACTACTTCATAGACATTCACTATTTTTTTCACCCCTTGCTTCCTGAATTTCTCAAAAATGTGTTCCCTTGCAATTCTTGTTTACTTTATAGCCAGAAGAATGATTCGACTAAGGAATGAATGATTTAGGTATTTCATTTCGATTCATTTAATCATCCTCTCCTATGACGACCGCTTAATCGTCTCCGAGGAAATGTGCTATTACTGTTGGCAGAAATGCATTAAGCATGAAGAGAAGAGACAACAGAGCCTATCCCACATATATGCACATATCCATCCATCTATCTGTCCAAAAATGAAATTCATGGAAGCACAACAGTAGCAGAGCTATAAAATAGTAAAATTGAGAAAGCTGAAAATGCACCATCGAAAGTGGAAATAGTGGGAGTGTAAAATTTTCCGAGAAATTGAATTTAAGTGGCGAAATATGAACCTTTCTCGCTCCTCGACAATACACTTTCACTACTCCACCTATCACATCCACCGATGGCTTTTGCTAGACGACATTGAGCCGACAGAGGAAAAGCGCTTAGCAGCGATAAACATGATTTTTATTAATAAATTCAATGATAGGTGTGGAAAAAGTAGCCAGCACTCCTCAATTATATCTTTTATCGATAATGACAAAGTAAACAACAAACGACGTATTTGCGCGATCTCTCTCTCTCTCTCTCTCTCTCTCTCCCTCTCTCTCTCTCTCTCTCCGTCATTCTATGCAACAAATCTTGCAAATATAGTGAGCGTCACAATCAATAACATAATATCATGTGATTTCCGGCTGATACTAATGTACCACTGTCATCCAGAAATCATATGATCACTCTGTCACTACGAATATTTGCAGCAGAACTGATAGATGAAAGAGAAGGAAGCGGAAAAGGTAGAATGACAAAATGCGCTAATCCAAAACTGTGAAACTATAAATAAAATAGATGAAATGGACTAAATAGACAAGAGTGACATAATAATACTTACTAAAGATTACGTGAAGCAAATGACAACTGCAAAAAAAAGCAGTCCTCTCATTTTTTACGATCGATTTCTTTCTTTTTCTCCATCTTTCTCTCTCTCTCCCCCTCTCTCTGTACATATGTACTCTGTAAAAGGGTGTGAAATTTTTGATGGAAAAGGAAAAACCAGAAGAAAGGATTTCGGATTGTAATCAAGCCCTCAGGGCATACAATCTATATGCTCTAATTACTTAATTAAATGTGATACAATTAAAGGAAATTGTATAATTATCGAGAGGAAAATCTAATTAAGAAAAATTTCACCTAGCTTATTTCTCCAGCAGTATTTTGCTGTATTATTAATTCACCTTCATTAATAACATCCAAATAACTGTCACGAAAATTTCCTCATCGACAGTATTTAATAATATAAGCATTGCTAAATTTAATAATCTAAAATTTAAAAAAAAACATATTATAAATAATAATATCATTTCAAAGTCAAAAATTATTGTTTTACATGAAATGTTATATGAATGGAAATTTTTTTAAATTTAGCATTTAATTTGATTTAATGAATGGATAAATACGACTAATATTGTTTTATCTCTCTCTCTCTTAAACAAGGCCACATAATACTGCACAATACTAGCATAAGTAATAGAAAAATAAAATTAGTATAAGTAAAAAAAGTATGAGTAATAATTTAGAATTACAATCTTGACGTATGACACTTCTCGAATTGATGATAATTTTGGTGGAATTTTTTAAGCCAAACAAAAATATGGGATGAAAAATAGTGCACTGATTTAGGTGTAAGTAAAAATGCAAAACAGAGATAGATTAATAGAGCGATGAAGATGTACACAGAAGGAAAGATGAGAAACAACTAATACTGATATCATCGTCTACGGTTATGTTGAAATTTTTGACATATTTCACGAAATATTCTTTTTACTTTTCCTCTCTCTCTTTCTCTCTCCCTCTCTCTCTCGCATTTCATTTCATATGATAATTTCGAAATTCTTGCAATCAATAATGCTTCAAATAAGAATACTGAACAGAATGATTAGATGTATGATATTATTGAAAACTTTTAATTCACAAAGATTGTTTTGAATAATTGAGTTGCAGCAATTAAACATTGCACTAATTCAGTTATGCTAATTAAAAATTAAATGAGAAATAGAAAGGTAACATTTCGATATCAATAAAATTTGCTATAATCTCGGGGAAATGTCAGACGCCTAACTTTCAAATATTATTATTAAAACATAAACAGTTCTTTAATTCATCACCAGGCTAACGTACTGTTATTACATTAGAGATGCATCAATTAGTAAAATTCACGTAAAACCAGCGTGACCGTAATGCTCATTTGCTCTTACCGTTTACAATAAATAAAGCAATTCAATTCCGATATACAATCTCTCACAATAATCTACCAAAAATAAAGAAGAAAATAGAGGAAGAATCACACAATTTTCATTGTAATCCACTCAGAATAACATATAGCACGCGTTCGTCACAAGACACGAGCAAACCTTCAGCTGGTTCGATATCTTTGTGCGACACGTAGTCTGGCGTTGTTCGTGAGGTTTGTGTCAGTTAAATTGGTTTTGGATAGGACTAGCTAGATAGTGCAGGAGAAAGTGCACATGCCTTGCATATGTGTTGAGTGCGCAATCGAACGGTGGGCAAGCTCTGACATTATATTTGAATATCACCTCAGAAGTGAAATTCAGGGCATCTTACTACTTATTGAAATTTAGTACATTATCTGTTGGGAATATTTCTCCCCCGAATTTCTAACATTATAACTCTGCGCAATTAAGATTTTCGAAAGTAATAATAAAAATTTGGGATTTTGGAATAAAAAAAGTTTTATTTAGAGAATAATAAGAAGCAACTATTTAAATAACTGACGAATAACTAATATGATAACATGACGCACAGTGTAGAAATTTTCATTGGTAAAACTTTCTCTAGACTTGCCTCTGTGTAAAGTAGAAGTCAAATTTGTAGAACCATACGTTCAGGTGCTTCTTGGACTTGGAAAATTGCGCTTTGTTCCTTTACAGGTAATAAGAACTCCTCGCATATTAACTGAGTCGCCGATGTCACTGGATGATGAACTATCACCAGAAGAGTTATCATTTGTTGGCTTCAATCAAGATGCTACGTAAGCTATGTTTTTTTTAAGGACATATGGTACAGGTCTCAAATCAAAGAGTTGATTTGGATTCGGCACATACTACGTGTATCAGTTTTACGTTTTCATCTTTAAATCGATAAAGATCTGAGAACTTAGCAAAATAGTACGTAAGCATGTTATAGATAATATTGTTTATTTTATAAGCAAGCTTCTTTGTGTTTTGACAATATTAAGTATTTCAGCAGCTGAGCAGTCAGTACAGCAATAACTAAATAATTTGATACTATTATAGATCGCTTGCCTTGGGTTCAACATCCAGTTATGCATTATATTCAATCAAGAAAACTGACAAACTTGACTTAATTCACGAAAGTTATAGGCAGTTTTCAGATGACAAGAAGAAAAATGTTGGTAAGGTCGATTATGTTGTTATGTCTTTGAGGAACCAAAAGGTTTTTCAAGTGTTAAGAATGCAAGAACTGATACCGAGACTGTTCTGATTCCGTCAGTGCACTTATAAAATTTGATATCTAAGATCGCAATCGCTCTACTGAAAAATAGATTTGAGAAAATTGAGATGATAAACTATTATTCGAAATTTTTAAGTAAATATGTTTTACTATTCTGAATTATAGAAGTCTCCGAAATTATGCTCATTGAGCGCCTGTTTTCATCCAGTCTTTTAATGCTAGTATCAACGCAAGCGCCGCGTAAACTACGGATTTATCATTTCCAAAAAAACAATGAGATTTGTGCCCAAAGCTACACAAATACAGTACTGGCAGTCAGATTAAACCGTGATGTAAGGCTTTTTTTATTGTTTCTGAAGTGTAATTTTCTATAGACGTTAATGTAAGGTGTTTTGAAAGCGGGAAATATAACCTAGACATTCTTTGATTTTTCACTTCATGACAGGTAATACATTCGCGCTCTTCGGAAGTTGAAAAATATTTCTGTCTACTTTCAAATGAGTTTATTTAAAAGAGTAATGCACTTATTTGCAGTACATGGTTGTTTGTCTGGAAGACATAGTGTATATTCATACGGTCAAAGATATGAAGGTGATTTTTTTTTGATTTGTTTTTTGCATCATGCAATTTTTTAAATTTTCAATAGGCTTGTCCCTAAAATTTATGTTTGCATGATCACTTGCAAATAAAATTATCAGTTCACGAATGTCTAAACGATGTCTACGAAATGCGTAAATTGAACAATAGAGATAATTTAACATATACACTAGTATGCGTGACATGCACTTTTCACTTTTACTAATTATTTTGCTGTGTACGTGGCATTTTGCAGAACAAAATTAAGTACTGTGATGTCTGTGTCTGAGAACATAGTACGGGTATAACAACGATAATCAACGAAGTGGTTTTTAAACTTCAACTTAGAGTGTTGCAAAACCTGGTGTGAGATGACAATTTGAGGTGTAATGGTTTGGAAGGAGTTGTGACTATCGAATTTGTATTACTTCAAAATGGTAATTCGTGAGGAACTCATGTTGCTGTTCTTCATGAATAACTGTTATGACGCATAAAACTTAAATATTGTAAAGTAAAGATGAATAGATAAGATAGAGATATTCTTAAATGAATTTTTATCGCAGTACATGGAAAAATTTTTTTTTTGGTACTAACGCTAAATTTTGAAAACTTCCGACTCATTGCTGACGAATTTTATTTGTTGGTATTCAGGTTTGTCTTCATTAATGTTCCTAATTTCTAAAAGGACAGCTGACCAAGTGGATTAATAGGTTACTATAGATATTTTCGTCCAGAGTGAACTGGGAAAAATTATGAAGGTAGCATGTCTTTCAAAGTTTTCTTCGTTTCGTTCATCAACATATTTGAGATATGGATGGCTTGCAAACAGTTGCACCACTTAATGTCGAAACAGCTATTGAATAATTATCGGTAGCATACACTCATTCACTTAGGCTCTTCTCATGTATCTCGGCATTTATCAAATTTAGATCACGATTAACAATTTTTCCATTCGTATCACATCAGTCGTAATTTACATTTCTAACTTACATAAGTTAACATATATTGAATCATTTGTGTGGAGAAAATAATTTTGCTAAAGCATGAACAAAACAAAAATCTCTTTTATTGAGGCCGATATTTTTCCGGTTATTCATACAATCCGTGATACGCCTTCAAATGCTAGTGGAATCATCGATCTGTCTTCGACCGTCAATTCTTTTTTAGCTTATCCAGGCTCAATCAACAATGGCCACGGTAAAGATTTTTCTCCTTCGTCTTTATTGAAACTCGTAATTGTCTTGGCTGGTTACAACGTGATTAAATGAAAATGTGATAATTCGTTATAAAATGAACTGATCGAGAAACATTTTACTTATAATAAATAGTTAGCTTATTGCAAAATATCAGTACCGCATTTGATGGATTTTTGAATGGAGGATAAAAGACAAGAGCAAGAACAGTGAAATAAAGAATCCCAAAGCTAACATTACTTTAATATTTTTTGAGTACAATTATTTGACGTGACACGTTTGAATTCGATGAATACGATTTCGGCGCATACCAGTCCATTGGCGGCATTACGTTTCAGCTTTGATGGCAAAAAGTTAGCTACTGCTTCAACCCGTGGTACTGTAATTCGTGTATTCGATACAGAATCTGGCGATCGATTGTATGAATTCACACGGGGCGTTAAAAGGTACTTTTTGCAAGTGTTGAAGATTTTTTACTAGAATTAATGGATCAGTTTGCAGGTTTGTGAGCATTTATTCAATGGCATTTAGTATCGATGGTAACTATTTATGCTCTTCGAGTAACACGGAAACGGTTCATGTGTTCAAATTAGAGCCAACAACTGATCCAATAAATGAGTATGACACGCTTATTTGATTGTTTTTCATTCCCTAAATAAATGAAGATTTGACGTTTATTTGATTTAACCTTTTTTAATTTTTTAGTTTGTTTCATAAATTCGGTGCTAAATTTGAATTTTTGTTTGACAGTGCCTTTTGTAAAAAGATACTTTAAATTTCTTTCTTAAATTTAAGATACCCTTTTCCTCTTGAACTACGGTCGCCATTTTTGTTTCTGCAACTTTGCTTTCGGCTCATTTTTTGTAAGCAAAAAATATTGCTTTCTGAAAAACAAGGAATAACAATAATTTGTTGTTCATATATCCATGAATTCGGATTTAGGGTTGCTCGTAATACTGAGAATGCTAAGTTCAGAAATGAAGACGATGAGGAACAGGGATGGGTGGATTATTTGTCGAAACAAGCAAGTAGCTATTTGCCAGCACAAATGAATGATCTATGGATGCGAGGAAAAAGTTTTGCTACCGCAAGATTACCATCAATTGGGAAACGGAACACAGTTGCGCTACCATTGTAACTTTTCTATATTATTGTTGTAATAATCTGAGATATTTGTTATTTTATAATTTACAAATCCTATGGGGGGATAGGATTCTGTTCTAATGATTTTGTAAAATCCTAGCTACAACTCATAAACTTTATTTATCCTTATACCGATTCTCCAAGTTGAAAAAGATTTTTACTTCAGATATTCACTTATCTATGTTAATTTTGTTTCTGATTAGAAGAAAATTTATTGCATAATCATAAATTTTTGTTTTTCAGAATTAACGGCAAATTACATTTGTTGGTTGCAACTACTGATGGTTTTGTATACATTTATCTGGTAGACACAGAAGGAGGTGAGCTGACGTTGTTACGGCAACACAAAGTCAGCATAAAGGTTTGTGTTCTTACTTTTTTTTCTCTTTGGTCCTACTGCTAATAATTTTTGGGGCATATTTGCAGGTTGATAGAACTTAAGCTTTGCTCTTCCAAAAAGTGCATAGGAGAGCAGATCATGCTGAAGTTGAATCACGAATTTTTTATTTATGCATCGATTTATGAATAAAAATTTCTAGTATTCGCCAGTGGTCCATGCAAATGATCCACCTGATAATCAAAGTAATGATGACAACGATGGAACGGGAAGTGAAGAAGGGCAGACTCTGGATAGAGACGTAATAGACAATTTTCCACCTCTGAATCATTCCACTGGATAGATTTTCCTTCTTGAAAAAGAAAATTTTTCTTGTATAAAATAGGCACGCCTGTGTCACATACATTCATAAGAGAGCTGAAGGTTTGTAAATACATTATAAATGTTGTAAGTAATTTAATTGCATATGCTAAAGTGTATTTGGACTCATGAAGTCTTCTGGGATTGATTTAATTTCATGCTGTTCGTCGAATTTATTTCAAATTGAAGATGAACGTTACATTTTATACCCTTCATTGATTTGCTTGTCATTCAGTGTCTCAAAAGAAAGATCGAGGTTTGCTGTAACATCTGTTACATTTCAGTTACTTCGTCGCTGATCTTAAATATAAAATGTTTGTTATAGATATATAATAAACACAGACTCGGCAACTTACTATCCAAAATAGTATTCAACAGGCATTGAGAAAATCTTTCATGTCACACAATTTTCGTAAAAATGCATATTGTTTTGTCGTGAAATTCGTATGGTTTTTTATTTTTCATATTTTCTCATGCATATATTTTCTTTTCATATTTTCACAATTTATCTTAAGTTTTTCCAATTGTTGCTTTTATTTTTGCTTGAAGGGGATCTGGAAGTTGTAAATTTTGTTATTTCATGGGAAGAATCTTTTTTTCGAAACATTTTTTGTATCTTATGTTATTAACACTTTGCTGATGACAATGGTTCCGTACATCGGATGTTACTGTTTCTACAAATATTTGTCATGTATTGTGGTGAAAACAATTACACTAAAAAACGCTTTATTGATATTTGGTGTACAAATTTGGCAATTGTTTTACAATAAAATGCAGCTTTGCTTAAGCATAAAACAGATGATAAAAAATGTTAAGGATTTTAGGGAAACATTTAAATTTAAGAGTTTCACCGATATTTCTTGGTTTCGCTTGTGAACGTGCTTAAGAGCAATACCGACAGGTTTTAGCGCATTCAGTTGCCATCACTGAGACATAACGCGGGTCTCGGCACAGCATTGCATATTTTTGACAGTCTGAACGGCCGTTTGGACCCTTTAGATCTGTGCAGTTCTTTGAAAACGAACCTATAAAAAGGTTTTTGAGCTTTATGTACTTGTAAAAAGAACATCTTAATTGCTAATTCCTTCCTCCTATAAATCAGTAAAGGGTAGCTGCTTATATTAATTCACAAATTGTGACATCTTAAGTTTTAATTAAAATAGCAATTAAGATATGCAAGAAGTAAACATACGAGGCGTTATTTCATTTAGAACTGAACAACGTCCGCATGTTACGGGGCACTGCCAGGTCATCAGCTTATAGTACAAAACGTTGTCGCAAAGGTAACTGTATTTTATACAATCGGAATCATGACGACCAGGAGCTGATGAGTCGTAACACATCTCTACGTAGTAAAAGACATTTGAAGCATCACGCAACAGACATCGATGCTACTGCTCATGAAGGTAATATATTTGATGTACTTACTGCCTGCTATTGCTTCAGTTAGACTTCAAAATTAATTTCGTTTCAAACTTAAATTAATCTAACAAATTAAGTAGCAATTTAGTGAAATTGCATACCTGAAGTTGAATTCGTGGCGTTGGAATCATTATTACTTGCAGTTAACTGAGGGATTTTGAAATCATTCCCATTATTCCCATTATATGAATTAGACGAACCCAACTTAGGTATGTTGGGACCACTCTCATTAGCTGCAGATAATTTTAACATGTTGAGACCATTCTGATTTGGTGCTGAAAATAAATTCCAACCATTATTTTTTTCGATTCTTCTCATTTATTAGTCCATCATTTCCTTAGTTTAAAATGACAAATGCGGATAAAGGAGGTGAGAGAAGTGTGTTGGTGGTGCTGATAGATAAAATTTTTTAACTGTTCAAAGGTTTTGTTTGGTAGACCTTATGCTAATAGCAGTTAGGTCAGTCGATGAATTTGAATTTTACAAAAAAATTAGTTTAAGAGTTCGAGAGAAAGATATGAGAAAGGAATTAAAGGTGAAGTAAACAGTTAATGAGTAGTATTTTTTACCATTTCCAATTTAATAATAGTATAAGGTATTTGCATATAATTAAAGGCATCAATTCAGTGACAATAGTATTGTGAATCTTTTTCCTTTAAAAATTCCTTCCAAAATGCATAAAGTGAAAAATGAGGCATAATACTTTTGCATGGTACCATTCATCAAACAACTGTCATATAAATTAAATAAAATATACGAAGCACACAGACATTAACAAATGTAATTTAAAAAAAGAGAAAAGGACGAAAGGATTGAGATAACTTATATTTGAAGATAATAATTAATTTAAAGAAAGTAACATACATTTTTCATTAGCATCCTGAGCTTCAGCAATCGTCCATATCTGACATTGACTTGAAAATATTAGAAGAAAAGTTACGATCCTATAGCTATCATAATTTGAGAAAAAAGCCATACTGATCAGGTAACTTCACTCATCTACCTGCCTTCTATTTGCTTCATATCCTCTAAGTCAACAGTGCTTTTTTGTAAACATTGCATATAATTTGCAAAATATGTCAAAGCTGCACAAATAAAAAGCACTGATTTAAAGCTCTTTCATTGTTTTTCCATTGTATTCACAAACACAACTGAATTGGAAGAGAAGGAATTAGAATTTCAGATTCGAATTTTCGAATTTCAGACTTTCAGGAAACTCATCCCATCAGTTGACAACTTTTCATCTTTCCATCCTCTGCAAAATATATGTGACATAAGAAATGAGCACAGAAAATTTTCAAAATTCACTTTTAAACTTCAAGAACTAATTAAACCATTTTTATTTATAAATGCAAGTGTAGAGAGCAATTACGAAAATGATTTCTTCACAATCCTTTGAATAAAGATCGTTTAGAAATAATATTTTATCAACAAATGTATTCCATACTACTTTATCGCTTCTATTGCACGCAGTTCTTTCCGGTCGTCTTGCAAATTAATTTTTTGTCTAAACTCGCAGTTCTGCGCAATACTTCAGTACTTCACTCATTTTCCTTCTTTGCCATGAAAATTTGATTTCTTTTTTGCACTTCAACACAGACTGCGGAATTTTAACTCATACGGTATTTGTTGTCATTAATGAATATTCCTGCACGATAACACTTAAAACACGTATCATCAGATCGATTAACAGTTGTTTTTTCGATCATACGTGATTATGAAATGTGGATATGTGCAATGTAAGTGTAACAACTGCAAATAATTGAATAAATACCGGTCATATATGATTATTAAATTGAATTGAATGTTTTGCATAAAGCTTGCAAATAATTTTTCAATTTTGATTAACTTCAAAAATTACGGTGAACAGATATTGCTGCTTTTTTAACTTTACATTTTAATAATCGAAGGAAAGGAATTGAAATGATAAATTAAAGTAAGTTTATGTGGTGAGAAGCTGAAATGGCACTTATAAATCAAGTAATTGAAAAAGAGAATTATTGAATGGAATACTCAAATTGTAAATTAAAAATTAAAATTAAACGAATACTTAAACTAAGTTTATTGCATATAATAAGAAGAAATTCATTCACATGAAGTATTGTGTGAATGAATAAATCCTTTGCTTTCTTTTCAGCTAAATTTCTAGCAACACAGTCCCAATTCTTATCAGTACATAATGATATCAGTAGTGATAACGAAAACTTTAACACCAAATAATACTTCTTCCTCACTTTCAAATGATCTTGTGATTCAGTATTTACGTAAATTTGTTATTGTTGTATTCAAACAAGGAGAGGTGACAATAAGCTGTGCAAACAGATTATTCAAGCTGAAAGTGAAAGAGAATTGCATTTTGGATAGTAAATTATCAACAACCTTTTTTTCCAAAATAATTTCAACACCATCCGATAACAACACTTTACCTGTTAATTTCTTCAATTTAAAAACATTAAATCTTATCTCACTCCAAAATAAAGTACTGATAGACAAAAAAAAGAACAAAGAAACGTCGACTAATTCCTGGAGATGCCTAGAAGTAGAAATTTAATACATTTGAGACAAAATTTGAAATTTCCTTAAAAATAAGTTTTTATTCAAAGAGATCTTCCACATAGGCACACATTTGTTGTAGGTTACACATTGTGGATGTATTCAGTGTACTAAGTACATTTGCAAAATCTTTGTTCGATCAAATATAAATCTATTTCGTAGAAAAAAGTTAAAGTTAATTATGAATAAATGTAATTATTCTTTTTCAGAAATAAGAATTCACAAGAACTGTTTCAGTTTGCTGAGGCTGCTCTATCACAAGTACTATTTAATTGGTTTGTGGTGAACAAACAATTTTCTCATAGACGGAAATTTATTTAACAAAAAAAAGAGAAAAACCGAAAAAATTATTTTCTCTCTAAAATGACAACAATAAGCTCGTATTTACTGATAACATTAATAGTCTTTATAAGTAATAAAGGCTATTAATCTGTTAAAATGTAGTAGTAATGATAATGTGTCTCGTTAAGATTGATAAATTCTAGCAGACAGAAAGAATTTCAAATAATTTACACTACTCTGTTGCTCGAGTCTCTGGAAATTCACGCATTTAATTTATTACTGATTATTATTGAGTAATAGGAGAGATATGACAAAGAAATTAGAGAGTCTTTCATCAACCAATTGATATCTTCTGTTATCTTAATATCAAAAATTCTGATCTTGTGAATATTTTAATGAATGAATGTTCATATTTAACTATTAAAGCATTTTCTATCAAACAAATTTTTGCAGTATTTTGAACTGTTAGCAATGAAATATTATCATTCACGAAAATAGGAATTGATAAAAGTAACCAATTTGAAAATTCAACTTGTTTGATGAAAATATCTGAGCTATCATTTTATCAAAGTTAATTGATGTCCTTATTTGATAAGATAGCTTGTACCAACAAGCAGAAATTTCCTGGGAGATCAACAAACGTTAGGTGTTACTGAATCAACTATTACTAGTTATTTAAGCAGCGACACATTTCCATTTTATAGAATCTCAACCATATTATGGCGCTACATGAACAACCAATGGGAAATGCTGATGGTTGTCAGATGTCAAATATAAGTGTCAAATTCTTAAAGTTCAAATCTTCAGATGGTTTTCTGAAAATTTCTAGAATTCAATTTGTCATGTAATGTTCCTGCTTGATCGAAATTGAACAATCAATAACGAAAGGATATTCGTAGCAAAAAACTGAATTAAAAAACAGTCCATTTTACATGTAATACAGTGGTGTGCAATTTCGTGTTTAATTATGCTGATTACAAAAAAAACGACGCATTCTTCTATTCAGCGAACAAATTCCATGAAATAGTTCTCCGCAGATAAAACATTTGAAGAGACATTAATCATTGCTGCCCGCCGTTTAGCGAAACATTACTCATTCCCCTTCATACTTGTCAATCATAGTCTTATAAAAAATGCTAATTATTGAATTGTAAGAGGAGAAAAAAAATCCTTTCACCTTTCAGAAAATAAATCAAATCACTAGAGAGGATTAATATGTCAGACCACATTACTCTCATCGGACGGGACGAGCTATTTTATCGATCCATTCAATTACTTCTATAAAAACTGATCACCATTCATCAAGACATGATATTATAAAATGCAACTTAATACAGTAGTATGAGTATTTGAAAATTATAAACTTGATTCTCTTCAACTTGAATTGGGTTGGTTTTAATTGAAAGTTCTTTTTAAACTTCCCTGACGGATAATGCAGTCATTATTTTAACAAAGACTTTTGTACCTCTTAGGACATAACGGAGGCTTTTGTACCTTTTAGGGCACAACCGAAGCAATATTGAAGAACTACGCTAATGCAAGTAATAAAAACTGCTTATGGCTCTGCGATTACGATATTTTCACTCTGCAATAAATCAGTCATGGGCAAATTACAAAAATTAATATCAGCAATAATCCTTGCATCATTTTGCTAATTTCACTGCTTCCAAACTTTGATTATACAGTATATTACATTTAGCATCGTCCAACGAAGCCAATGAAGGAGTATGTTCTTTACATTCTCTGTAATATGATTTTAGTCAACAATTACTCACTTAGTCGAATCTTTAAATTTTATTTGTAATTACAGAATTTTCAAGTGACAATACGAGCTGTCTGAGACTACTGTCCATAGTATTCCCATTATCTATAGCACTTACTCATGTTATAAAAAAATTCGTGAAGTATCACAAGCATTTCAACGTCTCCTGACAGAAAGAGGGTAAAATACGAAGACATCATTTTCTACAATTTCTATGAAAATATGGGTTTAAGCTTTATAATTCCTTGCAAAAATATTCGAAAGACGAACCCAAAATATTTGCCTGAAACAGTCTCCACATTTTTACTCAACGCCACATACAAAGTTGTTTGAGCACCGTCCTAAAAATAATTAGACATAAAAACTTGGCTCCAAGAAGTTATCCCCAATGGTAGCTTTTAAATTAAAATTCTGCCTTTACTGTACTTCCAAAATAAGCTCACAGCAGATTCTAAACCAAATGCAGTAAAATTGTCCTGGCAAATAATTTACTAAAATGAGCGCGGCATTCAATCCGTAATATTCCCATCGTCTATAACACTTATGTGTAACTACATGTAAAACTCAAATACTTAACTTTTCAACAAAAACAATCAAGAACATTACTTTATCAGTTTTCATAAAAAACCACAGAAGTGGAGAGATGATTTTGAGAATGTATTTCTGGCTGAAAATCGTGTAGCGCATAAGTTCAGTGAAACAAACACCGGGATGCACAGAATTGATTGTTATCTTGGTTCCTGAATCCTTTGTCCTCAGTCGTCTGGTTAATTCACGGGCATGCATAATCTAGAAACTTCATAATAACAATGGACAAATAGTTCAACCGACATGTACCTTAAATTTTATTAATCCTTTTAGAAAAAAAATGATAAATAACCTGGGCTAACTTCGATCTACTATAAGGCATCGATTTATTGAAGTGCTTTTTATTATTAACTATGGAAATGTCAACATTATCAGCCGTTTTGTGAAGCGAACTAGAAACGTTGATAACTCGTCCATTCGGTGATTTCTTAATCAGCGGGAGTAGCAGTTCAGTAAGCAAAAAGTGCCCTATAAAAGTTTTTTAATGAATGTGAACTACATGTACTGTTACTGACTGCATATATTATGATGAAAAATGTAGCATTTCTTTTATTATGCCTCGTACTGTGTTTACAAAGGTGGCAAAAACCTCAAATAACTAAAAATTCCATTTTCAGAAACTTTTGTTGAAAACATAATAATGGTAAGCAAGACATGAGTCATGTATGTTAACTCACAACAAGCTAAGACAGGCAGGATCAACCTATTTCATCTTATGACGTTTCGAGACTTTTTCAAATATAACCGGAAAATGCTTCGAGGAAAACTAACAAAACATACCAAGGTAATTTGTCTGCCACGTAACTTCATTGCCGTCTTCTGTCAGCTCGAATTTTGGATAAAACATTATTCCCGCGTTGTTTACAAGAATGTCTATTTTATCCACTTCTTAAGATTATGGATTATCAATCCCAAGGTAAATAAACAAGCATTTACAACTATTAAGGAATCATGGCTAAAATACAGCCGTTTGCAACATCTATAATACAATTTGTCATTACCCACAAGTAAAGATACGGGAATAATCTAAGTATTATACAGTTGAACATGCGAGTAGTTAAGATTAAACTAAGAGCCTGGAAATTGTTTTAACATAACAAAACTCAGAAGTCGTTTCCATCTAAATTTACAAGAGTTGTACACTTTACAGATAACTTCGTCAAGAACATGGCAACTAAGGAAACATGATCAAACATTACTGCTAAATTATCCTTATAAATTTCAAACGAGCAACCAATCTCAACTTCTAATATTCAGAGCACAAACTAACCGCCTTTAATTTCATTAGCAAATTTTCGAATAGTTGCGAATCTGGACAAATCCACGTCTTTTAATACTAACCTCGTTGGATCACAACCCAACTGAAATGGAAGCAGAATAAAATGGAAGGACATGACTAAGTTTAATTACTTTGTCGACAAGAAAATAGTTTTAAATATCTTAGGAAAATATGCTCATGTGGCGTCAGTTAATTCTCTAAACCGTTTCCGCAGGCGTTTATATTGTCAAAAAAAAACACCAATGTGTGTTAGCACGTGATACCTTATACCGATAATTAGATTAAGTGCCCGGGAGAGGAACAGCATACTAGAATCTTGAATGGTCCTTTCTTAACTTCATGGAGATTTTTGTCCTAACCAGCATAGATGAATTTCGAAAATATCCTTACTTTTGTTAGTTCAATTCTTGCATTTTGAGATCTTGTGCGATCTCTACATAACATGTAAACAGTGGCACCTCGGAGGTTAAGCTCTCGAGCTGTTTGCTTTCCTATACCTGCACTCGCCCCAGTAACTAATGCTATTTTTCCCTTAGCTCCCACATGTTCCGTGAATTGTGCACCTTTCAAGTGACGCCTGAAAATGTAAATTGTTATTTATTCTCCCGTTAAATCAACCTAATCTCACTATGAACATGCTACAAAAAAGAAAAAACAAGTGCTTTTAACTTAATGGTATTCTAACAACACTATTTCAATTACGTCACCGCACCGAATATTTCTCAAGTATAATAGAACGCAAGTGCGATTTTTGTCCTAATCAGCATAGATAATCTGTGCGCTGTGGAATATAGAAAGTGGATGTAGTGGATAGAATCATGTCAACCTTCATCAAAAACCAGTTATAAAGTTACTTGTACCAATATTTACTTTACTGTTTTACTCCAAAGCATGAATTTACAGTTACTATCTTTTACATACATGCGGAAAGTATATACGTAGTGGTTAAAGCTTAAAACTGATCCCTTGTTGATTACATTCACTTTTATCTAATCAACATCAAATCGTTCAACTATCCGTACAGATTATTATATATCGAAACTTTATATTCCTATGGGAGATCTCAAAGAAGAAAGAAACAAACAGCAGCTGCATTAACATTAATTTAAACTTTTAATTACAATCACCTCAAGAAATAGATGCCAGCACATGCCAAAACTCCAAATAATGGGACCGTCAAACTTCCAAAATACCCTTCATCTGATACCATCGGAGATCCTAAAATTCAATCGTTTAATCAATCATCCAATTATCCGCACTTCAATACTCGTTTTTCAACTCTATCAATTTCATACCTCGGAAAGGCATTTAAGAAGATCTCAAGGCAAGAGTCACTAAATATCAGGTTTGCATATAATTCAGTTTGATTGATTCGATAAGTGACACTGATAGAAGGGCGTGCTTGGAAGAGTGGATTGGTCGAATCATACTAATGGGTAAATAGGTCGATGTTTGAATTCAATCAGGTACTAACGAATGGATGCGTAGGCAAAACTGGGTGTGAGTATAAGTGACAAGTAAATGGTAGTAAATTCGAGAAATCAATGTCACTGTAGTATTTATCACTTCATTGGCAAAGCACTATATGACCAGAGGTGACAAAAAATTACACTGTTCAGAAGCAAAGGATGCTTCGTTACATTCTTGTTCCTTATCTTTTACAATAAATTGTAAAAAATAAATCGTTTTTGTCAGTGGTTTCTTTACATACGTTTACTTTCTTACGTGCAGTACTAATGGGTTCTCGTTAATACTAAAGTTGTGATCATCACAAGTCTGGCTTAAGTTCTACATCATTGTATATCTCTGAAAATGATGCATAATGCACTATGATTTTGCACTTTATTATCCAATTAAAAGGATTACTGAAAGCTATTGAAAAGTTAAAACCGAGTCTTTGCCGCCTCACACTCCTATCAAATACTAATCAAACTTCATTCAACAAGATAACTACAAGGCCATTTTGCGCCTCTTTCGTTTGTTGTTGGTCATCATCGCATATAAATTTCAGTTAAATTGTTGCATTTCAAAGAGTCGACCCAATCCTTTGCTATCATTTATTCATCAGTCTAACACCTACTCTTTGTTCATCAAATTTTAGATCGTTCCATATCAGTGATCTGAACCAATTGAGGTAATTCATTGATTTTGATTTTTTCGATACCCGCCGTATAAATACTGCTCATTTAGTACGTATGTCTTCTATGTGGACTGTTTGTATAAATTATTATTACTTGTTAAAAAGTACATCGTTAATTTTAGTATCAGTGATATCATTATAATTCGTTTCATTGTTTTACGTTGTACTTTTTACAATACATATTGCAATGATCGATTTGTTAACGAATTAACTATAATTATATTTGTAAGTAACGTAAAGTAAGTTTTTCCTAAGTGTTAATGAAATATATTAATAAGACTAAGTCATCGAACACAGTTTTTAATGCAAATGGTAAGTGAAAATATGGTGTGCGCAGTAATGCTAACGATGTGTTAGAATACGTCGAGCGCAGCAACGCTAGCAATTCATCAGAAAAGTACAGCTTACGGATTTTGGAACTCAAAACTATCCTATTTGTCACGTATGTATATGCTTTTTCCGGGAACCGATGACCATTCCACTATTGTTTTGATTTAGTGACATTGGGCAAATGTCAACTATTTACCTAGTCGCACAGTGATTTTTTCATAATTTTTTACACTCTAAATATGGAGATAACTGTTCTTGAAGTGAGCGGATGATAAATGCAGTTGATTGAAAGACAGTAAGTGTCACCAGAAGTGGAACATGAATTATACCTTAAGTTGTAATTGGTCACCGCTAGACCCTTCCAACAAGTTAATTATACTTTAAATATCTTCTGCTTCTCTCGGATTAGGTTTTAGAAATAGACATGCAGCAGATGTATGAGCGTCCATTCATGGTACACCCTTTATTCAGTGAATTTGTTTCTTCAGTTTATCATCGAATTCCATTGATGAATACAACAAAATTTTTGAGTAATTCTATATGATAGCTTATTTTCATCTGTTTAGCAAGAACGCCTTTTTTCATTTCAAAAGTTGACATATATCTTTATAAAAGTTCACGCTACTTATTGTGGAACCTTCTCTTTACTAAGTTCGTTAAGTGAATGGGTCCAAATTCCTTACCATTAACCGTTTAACAGACGGCAACGTCTTTTCCTCAGTAAGCTTGAACACACTTTAGATCAAATTTCATTTATTTCCTACCATTTATTTCTCTATAGAACTCGAAAGTTTGCGCTACGGATTTTCACTTCTCACTTATTTGCACCTGATATGATGAAAGAAAAAATATTTTATAGTACTTTTTTTAGGAATAACATTGTTCGCTTGTTTGCTGATCTATTCTCCCAGCTATTTTTTCTTTTTCAATTGCTAAACTACCTGAACTTGACTTAATGCTAGTTGAAATCTGAAAATTGAAGCAAATCATCAATTATCATATGTGTTTATATTATGATTTTTAGCGCTGTACATAGCACAAGAGCTCTTCACGATTATCATATTTTTGAATTCTTTATCACTTCACGATGCAACTAGAACATTTCGAAGAACCGTATTGCTCCGACCATTAGGTTCCATAGTATATGAAAAAAGATTTCACCTGTCAACTATTTTTAATAGTGAAAGAATTATGGTGAAAGTCACAGTTGCACTTTACTATTGACGAAATATCTGAGACTTAAATGAACAACGAAATATAGTTAGTAGAATTAGAAACTTCCTAAAATATGTGGATCAAGAAGATTACAACTATTGATTTGTGTAATCTTGTCTTTATAAAAACCCTAACCTGTCTTACCTATGACTCTCTTGTTTCCTCAATTGAAATGTCATGGGGTTTTTATAGTGTCATGCCATTTTGAAATGTAAAATGAAATTCGATACCGTTTACATGGTAGTGTTGGGAATGTAATGATAAAAATCAAATTATCGGTCCTTAATTTGGAAATGGCGGTGAAAATAAAATTGTTGGTGCGTAAGTCGTCTATTACGATATTTTGAACCATTCAGTTATAAAATAAGGATTGCATCATGAATTTAACTGAAGTCTGCGGCATTCGATAAAGTTTGATGATACTTTTTTACTGTTGTCCCTAATAATTATATCACTTTTATTAAGACATCACTACCACTATAATCATACGGAACAATAATCTCATGTGATATAACAAGTACGGAAGAAGTGGCATTACTTGTTTCTTTGTGCCTTATTAGATTATTTAGTTAATACTTTTTTTGCCAATCTCTCAGAATTAATTCAGAAATTTGCATTTCTTCAAAATGATTTTTGTGGATTTTGTCATCGTGACGTGTACGTATTTTCATGCGATATTTGTGCAAAGTGGGTTTTTGATCTGATCGGTTTGTGACTGCATTCTTTATGCCTGCACTTACACTCATTCCATTCTACTACATAAAGTATAATAGCATATTTATTGAGTATATTTTTCTATCACTGTCTGACAAATGCTAGTATTGTGGCCGTGTAGTAGAACTTCTGTGATTCAAATGTCTACTAGTGTTATGCTAATTATGGAATTTTATCGATACTGCGGTAGACTTTGATAGCAAAGCGTGGCACTGTGCTATAGACACTTGAAACTATGAGGGATAGTTACCAAGGATATGATTCAATTGTGAATTTGAGTGCGAATCTCACGATGATTGTGTCACAGACATTTCCGTCAGTAATGGATAGACCACAATGAATAACTCCGCATTGGCACGGCAGTTTACGCCTTCATGCTTTTAGTAATGTGTTAATATATCCCGCAACGAAATTTCTGCTACCGTAATATCGGAAGCAGGGACTGCATGCGCGACACATCATCATCAGGTTCGGGGGAAGCGTATGCGCCTCTATGATATAGTGTTGTTATAGTCGTTACTGCCGTGACACGCAAGATCCAGTCTGTGCTAGTGTGTGGTGGGTATTTATCGATTCTTGCCATGAGTTTCAGCCATTCGGGCATCTCCCGCGGCATCGCGGAACTTCCGAGAATCGTGTAAATGACTGAGGGCGAAAAACGAAACTTCTTCACGCTTGCATGTAAGTTTAACAATTTCTATATCTACCATCGAAAAATCCCTAAACTTCGTAGGCGGCCGCAATGCCTGCATACGGTTCGGCATTCGGCGGCAAATTTGAATTTTTACGTTAAAACTCTCTAAGGCGAGGTGAATTTACGTTAAATATGGTAGGAGGTTGTGTTGGGATGGGGAATGTCAAGGTAATTTTTTTAATAATGTTCTGGGATTTATTCCCGTAGCTTTCAATACAAAAAAAGTATTGTTTTGAATTCATTTCATTGTTTGTACCGTATCACTTGCCTTAACGTTAATTGATATGGTGTAGTCGTACATTTTCTTCCCACATCTAGTAATAAATATGTGTTTTAAAGTGTAGATTGCTGTTTATACACTACTATTTAATAATGCTTTCGTTTACTTATGGCCGGCGAAGTATTGTGTCCATTAATATTCAACTTATAAACACTATGAGGATATGTGTATCTAGTAGTGTGCTTACCGGCTTGTTCGATGACTTGAGATCACAAAAGAATGCATCTAAATGGTATCGCACTATCCAGAATTTGTATTCTTACCTAACCTAATATGTTAACTCTGAGGTGGATTCTTTTTCCGAATAAAATTTAAATAGCAGTGATAAACTTTTTAAATCTCGGAAGGTATTAAAAATATTACTGCATGTATTTTCAGCCTCACGAGCTCCAGGCAAGCGGCAGATTAAACCAAATGCCAATATTTTGCTCGATTCAATTCCACTTACTGACAGTGATGAAGATGATGATTTCATTGGTTAGTTATGAAATTTGACAATTCATTTTAAAATTCATATTGGTATTATATCTTTCTAGCTCTATATGTCTAGCTCATTTATGTTCATCAGACATGATATATCTTGCGTAAGGTAGATTTCGCTACCTGCCCTTTAAATGCATTTGCATTGAACTTTTGAACGCAACTCATGCGCTTTATTTCTGCTTCGAAATTTCCATTGTAAGTGAAATTCTAGAGTTAGGAATTTTCTGTCAACTATATAAATGTTGTTTTTCATCATAACAGCTGGAAGGACTGGTGATGAGTCGTCGTCTAATTCGGAATTGTCAAGCAGTAACGATGATGAAGAGAAAAAAGATGAAGACGGCGATAACACGCAAACTTCAGATTCCAATGAGTCGGGCTTTGTAGCTGAAAAACACCAGAACGAGGTCTTTCATTCTTTTTTATGTTTGCTCAACGAGGTTTTATTTAGCATCAGCTTCCACTGGTTTGAAAACCTTCGTTCTTATCGAATCTTACTGCAGGATGCGAAACCTGAATTCAGTGCTGTGGGTCCAAATGGTTACAACATTCAACCAGTAATCTTTTTCAATATGGAATAATTTTCATGTTTTTGGTGGCTTACAACTTTACCGATTTAGGCTTTTGTGACTGCTTTTAGCATTTTTTGTTTATTATTCTTACAGAGATAGGTCCAATTTTTGTGTGATAAAGTTTGTTTCTGAGTTGAAGCTCAGATTTTTATTGAATCGTGGGACTTAGATTAGGTTTTTCAATTTGAACATTTCTTTCGCAACAAATAAGAATTTAAAAAGGAAGAATAACAGTCTAGGGATATATATCACGAATCAAAGTTTCATTGCTCTTATGAATACGAAATTTTTTGCAGGAAAATGAAAAATTTTCAAATACAAAGTTATCGTTTTAGGGTCAGTTGATCTGCACATTGTGTCTAAATCAGCGTGTTGTTGTGCGCAATGATGAAGTTATTCAGTGTGATAAGTAAGTTAAATTTTAACGTACAACTTCAAAAAATTTTCTTAACTAAAACTGAAGTTTAGTGTATTTAAATGTAGAAGATTCAAGACAGATTTCTGTTTATGCAGAGTTCAGAACAAGACACATTTACTTTATTGTGGTTACTGAAATATTCATATGCAAATGCTAGAATCATTTTTTATTTGCTTTTTCAGTAGTTAACAATTTTTTTATTGACTAGATGTGGAGTGGCGGTGCACGAGAATTGTTACTTTACCGAAAATGTAGGGGATTCTGAGAGTGATGGTTCCAGTTCATCAACCGAACCATGGTTTTGTGAACCATGTTTGTATGGTCTCAAAGAACCACCATTTTGTGAACTATGCCCAAATAGATTTGGTGCTTTCAAAAAAGCTGGTAACTTTCATCAGATTTGATGTTGCCGTATTGTACTGTATATTAGATTGCTGTACTGTATATTATATTAGAGATGTCGATTGCTGCTTGTAGTTTAAAATATTTTACGCGGTTTTGCGAAATTTAGTCATTTGCAGGAAATTTTCCGCTTTATTGTAAAGATGAAGTTACAAATTTACTGAAGTAAAATATTTAAGCAAAGAAGATTACCTAGTAGAATTGCTCGACTACAAAATGGGTTCATATTGGTTGTTTCAGATATTGGTGGTGGTTGGGTACATTTGTTATGCGCTCTGTACACACCGGGTATAACATTTGGTGATGTGGAGCGTTTGTCAGCTGTTAGTTGGCAGGAACAGGACTACAAGTTGTTTGGCAAACGAGTATGACTTAAAACAATTTTTTACAATAAGGTCTAAGCGTTTTGAATGATTTCTCTAAATTCGAGGCTTCAGTTAAGTTGATTGATTAAATTACATAACTAATGTGATAAGCTTCTATCGGCGTGTGGGTACAGTTGCATTTTCATAGAGGGATGTGCTGCTGCCATTCTCATATGGAGATTCTATTAGCTATGTTTGGATAATTGACTGGAAAATTTTTAAAAACTTTCTGAATTTAGGCTTGCATTGCATGTTCTGACCCGCTATTAGCACGTACGGGTATTGCAGTGCCATGTGATGCGGCGTTATGCAAAAATCATCTCCATGTCACTTGTGCACAAAGGTAACCATTCTCTCATAACAAAGGACAAACCAAGGGCTTTACATGTAAAACAAGATGTAATCTTGTCGAAAGCAAAATGTACAGTTTTAGGATCTTTCAGATTAGGTTTACTGGTCGATAACACAGAGAAAAGCGTTGATCCAAACCTGTCAAATAGCACGGATGGAAATAGTAATAAGTAACGTTTGAATTTCCACTCATTTTCTTCTTGAGCATTTAAATCTATTCCACTCTTATTTCTTTTCTCTTTATATACAGATACTTAATGACTCACTAAAAATAAATCACAACGTAAAACCTTCTGTACATAAAAATTGATTTCAGTCTCACCACATATGATGTCGAAACAGTAGATCCACTTTATTTAACTTGTAAACGTCATGCAAATGAGAATCTCATGAAGCAACGAAGAGCAATGTAAGTAACTGAAATATCAAATTCATTGAACTGTAGTTGATTATAAACCATGTTTTGGAAATCTTGTATTCCTTCGTCACTGAAAAGAAATAGAGATATCTACTGCTTAATAATATTCAAAGCGTGAAAGCAGATGGTGGAATTATATTTCTTTTGGGAACCGTGTTCCTTGAAAATTGGGCGTATTATATACTGTAGTTTTGAAGGTGTGAATTGGTATATAAACAAGAAGAAGCGCGAATGATGGGAATGAAAAAACGAGTTCTCACTGAACGCGAAGAACGAAAAAGGTGGTGCAAGGAAGACTTTATTAGATTTTTCTATCAAATTATTGCAGGTTTTTAGATTATTGTGTTTAAAAAAAGTTGAAGCTTTGGAATTACAGGATACAAATGTTGGAAAGGCACAAAAAAGCAATGAAAGAACTGGAAGGTATTACAATCGCATGGCCTGAGGTTCCTTCCAGTTCGCTTCCATAGACTTTTACATTTCTTGTGAAATTATTAGTTTGATTAGTATTATGCCATTATTAATTATATTGGGCTTGCCGGAGCGGAATCACTTGTGAAATGTGGAAGACAGATCTGGTAGTTCGATGTGCTTGGTTAAACGATCTGCTCACTAAAATGATTTGAAAAAATTTTTCATTGCAGCATGATAACAAACGTCCGCGTTTATTTCATACAAGTGCTCAGTATCTTGAACTGTTTTCTGAAAAGGCGAAAAGTAGTGGGATAAGTCGACAGAAATTTTTTGAAAATTTTATCAAAGTTAATGGTGCTCAACTACAATATCTTCCACCTGGCTTTTCAAGCGAATTTGTTGAGTTGGTTTTTCGATTAATTTTATAGTCTTATGGCGTAGAATTTTCATTGTTATTTCTTTTGCAATGGACGAACCTCCAAATTGCTGAGCATGAAAATAAGCTGCATAGTCGAACGGCTTATGTTTGTGATTGTAAGATAAGCAACTTTTTACTTTTTCTATCGTCATTCATAGCACTAGTTTCAAATTTTGTGAAGGTATTTCAATCATCGCAAGAATGTTATTCCACGAGAAACTGAGAAATTGGAAAGGCTGAAGAGGGAAAATGAAAAATTACGAACTGAACAAAAAAAACTACAAGAATTATTACAGGTAGATTGATTACACTGTTTTGTTGGCTTGTCAGTAGCTAAAGGCAATCTTGATTATTAGTTTAGTTTGTGTTTGTTTTCAAGGTTTTATTTTGTGTGACATAACTAGCTGTATATCAAAAAAGTAGTTTTGATAGTGAAATAAAACACGACGTCTATTGATTAATGCTTTTATATATTTTGCTTTTCCAGAATCATGCAATTTCGCCTTTTGATGATTCGAAGGTGTTACAAGAATGGTATGATACGCTGCATGCTTTGGGATTGCGGAAGCTTGAGAAGCCGTCATCAATAATTGAAAAAGCGAAGTATCGGTCTAAGCTGTTTTATAAGATTGAATTTTTCTTGTAAACCTGACTTAATTGGAACTAATATTGAGGCATGTCGACAACTGCCATTGAATTTATAGTTCTTTTTATGAGCAACAAAATGAAATATCATATAGCTGTGGTGAGCTCAATAAATAGGATTTCTCAATGAGATTCAAGTATATGAAGGAATTTCTTCAAATCTTGTGATAATTGTCATTTATTTGTTTTTGCAGGAAAAACGCACCAAAAAAATCTCAAAGCCTTCTCCAAACGACAAAAAGTCCTTCTACTAGCAAGGCCTCTACATCTGCAAAAGTTTCAGGAAAAAGAGACCCATTAGACAGTGTTGCTTGTGAAGGAATCGATCTAAAGATAAACTTCTGTGATGAGTGTAAAAAGGTTTGTATAATTTTTACCACAATAGTAATGAAGTATTCTCTGATCAAAAAATGTGTTTTGCTATGTAGTTTTGGCTTGAACAAATCTGTCGTCTGGCGTTGTACTTAACAATACGGATTTTCGTGTTTTATCTTATGCCGGGATTGAGAAGCTTGGTTATTAACTAGTAGGACATTGACTTAAAAATTAAGGCTCTGAAAATTCAATTCATGGTTTAAAAGTAGTAGGGATTTCAGACAACTGAGCAACACTTGATGGCTCAATGTGATAAATGCCATAAATATTATCATTTGGCATGTTTGGAACCACCTTTGCTGAAAATGCCAAAAAAGACGAGTACTCAGGGATGGATGTGTTCGCTGTGTTGTGATGTGAGCAGTGAAAGCGATGCCGAAATGGTGGGACATAAAATATCGGACATAAACCCTATAAAAAAATGCTGGAATACAGTTTTCCAGTTTAAATTTCCGAGGAACCCTCTTTTTTACTAACCTACCCAGATGTTTCAAGTTCTTGCTAATCTCATTATAATTGCCCTTATTTACAAATTTTTAAAACGCTATCTTTATTAGTGAACAGTTTTAATGGATTTTCTTTAAATAGTTTTGTTCAACACTTTGAAGGAGAAAATATCGTGTGGTGGTCCGAGAAAGCTACGGGATCGATCTTTGGCCTCAGAAAAGCGAAAAGTAGCGGAAAAAGTAAGCAAATTATTACCATTTTTAACTAGCTTTTCTCTTGTTGTATTAGTATGTCTCATGCATTATGTTGAAGGCCGAATGTCAAATATCCAAAGCGGAAATATTTTCTGCAAAGCAGTCTGAAGCCGATGACAAATATCCGAACCAGATCAATCCAGTCGTTAGTTTTTGTCTTGTCCTTTGATATGTATTCTTCAAATAGAATATATCTCGAACTGACTTGCTGGTCTGCTGAGTAAAACAGTTTTTATATGTGTTGCATAGAGAGCAGAAGATTGCTTGTAGTTGTTCAATGCAGTGTGTCTTCAGTGGAATATGAAAAAATATATTCATCTCTAAAGGTGTAATTGTAAGTAAGCATGGTGGACTTGCAATAGCAACTCTTTTACTTTGGCACAAGTGCAGCCAAATTAATCAAGTTTCTTAGATCAGCAAGATTTTTTGGTAATTGCCATTTTTCAAGGACTTATGAGGTTTTCAGACCTCGCGAGACAAAACAAAGAAAACTACCAATACTAGCTTTACAAATCACTCGACTGCGACTCGCAAGCGACGCATTTCGGATCATGCAAAGAAAAATTCATTTGGTGATTTCAATGGGATCCATCAGCATAATAATTCGGTTTGTTTCCACTTCTCAAGCAGAAGTTGCCAATTTTCCAGAGCAAGTTTTAACTTTGGTTTCCTCAGGAAAGCGGCGCTAACATTTTGCAAGACAGGAGACATTCATTTTGTTTCATAATACCGTGCTTTTGTCTTCAGTTAGGTTTTAGTCAATATTTAAAATTTAAGTGGGCACCTGCTTGAGAAATAAAAAACGGGGAATTCAATGCAGTTTACTTTTGTTGTATAATATATGATGCTGTAGGTCGCAAAAAGAGTTCCTAGCCTGTCACCGGTGCCTCATATGCCAAAACTAAAGCGTCGCCGCAGTGTTAATTCGTTGCCGCCCACACTTCCAAAATTCAAGTCAAATAAAACTGCTCATTTAAATGAGGTTGCTCAAAGCTAAAATGAAATGATACTCGCCACACTGAAGTTTTTGAAAGGATTGTGATCTTTAGTTTATTTAATTGTAATCAGAAATTATATAAGAGTGAAATTTTTCTTCCATTTTTAGTAATTATATTTCAAAAAAACAGTTTGTTTCTATTTGTTTCTATTTTTGTCGTCTTATTTAATTGAGTTTGACGCATACTTCGTTCATGGTATCTTCTGAAATCAATTGTTCTCAATTTTTCTTGTATACTTTCTGACATACCTCGGGGGTAATATTTTCTATTCAGGATTCTTGTTATTGGGTCACCTTGGAGGGTAAGAATGGATGCTGAACCTATTAGCTGCTAGGGTTTAAGAACTGTCAATTTATCATAGTAACGTAGCACTCTTTCTGTCTAAAGCTGATGTGGTGTAATATATCTAATATTTAGTAACAGTGAAAAATATTTGCTCAACAACATGAGATATTTGCTACGTAACTATCCTTCATAAAAAATTTCCTTTTACAAGCACTGAAAATACTTGTTGCAAATTACAAATTCGGTGATGAAAGCCAAAAATATGAGCAGACATTGGGAAACAGTGCTTACGAGATCTTCGAAAATTTGGAGTCCACGATTTATGGGTTTTGGAACTTCGAGGCTTTGAATCAGTAACTTTGTACTTTACTGCCGCATCCTGTTCTTTAACATGTGTATTATCGGTATATCTAAGTCTTGCTAGAATTATCAGTTTTTGTTTTCATGTCTCTTCTTCCCCTCTTTCCTTTGATTTGTTCATTTCATTAAATCACGGTCGCCAGTGGGTAAAATAAGATGAAACAATGCATCTCGTTTCGCTAATTCTTCAACAATTCGAAATTTGAATGAGAGAGGTGAAAATATCAAAATTGTTTTCGGTGTGAATAAACAGTTTTGTAAAGTGATGAAATTCCTTGATAATACACGCAAAATACGCCTGTAACAATCAAAAAGGTTATGCACTTTTTTAAAAAGAAACGAACGTTTTAGGGTATTGAAATTATACATTATGAGTCTTTCATTTTGGTCCACTTCACTAGTTACTGCCATGAACTCACTGGAAAAAATGTTTAAAATTGGTGGCAGTAGTAGATCCGATGACTAGCACTTATTTGCAGCTATCGCAAGATGTAAATTCAACAATGTTCCTTTGTTCATAAGATTTTATAATTATGGAAGAGACTGTTAGATCAATTAAAACAATTTTTAGGAAGTGTAGACGAATAACGGTCGATCATTATCTGTTTACTTAATAGTAATGGCATTTAAATCTCTACCTAAAACTGTTAACAAATCAACAGCTGTACGTATTGGTGTCAAATATTTACAAAAGTAGTAACGATATGTATTTATACCGCTCTCTTCTGTCGAATCGCTTCCAGTATCAGACATTACAAGAATCTAAAACAATGTTCACAAAATTTGGGAAAGGGAATGTGAGCTTTGGATGTAGGAAGCCGAATTAAATGCCTCATTAATCAGTAACGGGTAGATTGCTTTTCCAACAGATGATTTCGAACTTTGCAACAAGTCCGGATAATGTAGCAAATTGCAATAACCATAAACAAAAATCATTCCAGCAATTATAAGACTGATATTTTTACTCTTTCTCATGAGAATAACAAATTATTTTGTAAAGATTATCCATGAATAGGAAAATAAGACATTTCATAAATCAGAGTACTTAACAGAGAGCAGTAGAAGAAATAGATGGATACGAATTTCTAGAAAAAAGGGAAGCTAAGCAAACAAATTAGCCGTAATAAAATGGCAACTACAACAAAATCCTATTGACTTCGATGATATCTTACCTGGCACCTGGATAAAATGCTCTATGTTTTACTGTAAATATCCTCACTGCCACTTCGTCGTCCTATTAAAAAAACTTCGTACCATAAAACACATCAATGATACTTAACCCGTAAAAAAATAAATAAATCTAGAAATAAAGAATTCACATGTTTTAGGTAATAGCTTATAAACACAAATCATTTACTAAAACATTTTTTGGAAATAATTTGAACAACGGTATTAGGATAATTACAGCAAATAAATACAACAAATATCGAACTATAGTTTCTTTTTATTATCATCCTTCAGTAAAGTATGCTTGTTGGAAACAGTCTTCTTCATACTGTTTGCATATTTTCGTCTGTCTTTCCTATAAAAACATTAAACTTAATCTTATCGATATGATTCGTAGAAGACAAAATTTGACTTTTGAAGTTGAGATAACCCTAAATTTTTGCTACTTCTGATTCTAATTAAATAAACAGTAACTATTTTTGACAATTTTCTGAACTAATCAAATTAATGCTTTATTTGTCCGAAACTTAACCTGTACCTGCTCATCACGACTTGATCTCGACATCCTTTTCCACCTTCCCAAAACTGTGATTTCACGCGAGTAACATTTTCGTTGCAATTTATACACGGTTTGGCTTTTTGAAATGGCTGAAAATGTTGATGTGAATAAAAGCATGAACATTTAAAAAATTGTACCTTTGAAAATAATACATCAATTTTCATAAAAAATAAAACTTGTTTAATAACACAGAAATCAATTTTATGACCAGTGGTACAAAGCTTGAAAGCGCAACGTTTATCTGATCAGTTAAGAACTAACATTTTTTGGTTTCCTAACCTAGTTTTACAGACTTTATCATCCTGAATTTTATAAGAATTTTTATGAGAAATCACTATTACAAGCTATAATGAATTAATTAGTTTACAATATTACCTGTTCTTTGCTGCAGAAACCACAGACCATTCGATTAGCCAACTTCATTTCATGTTCTTTTTCGGCATCGTTATGACACAAGTCACAAGGATAGAGCTTTCCGCAACAGGGAAATCTATAAAATTGCATGTTTGGGGTCCAAATTCTGAACCAAAATTTCAAAGCAACTTCAGGAAAAATAGCCGTTTATCGAACATTAAAAGAAACCTGAACCATCGATAACTTTTCTTGTAATGTCTGCATGTCCCATTTTCAGGTAGTGGTTGACCTTCAACTAGCATCATCCGTCGTTCCACTTTTTTCTTAGTTTGCTACAAAAAGAAAATGTAACTATAACGATGACAATAATCTCAAGAAACGGATCATAAATGGGCAGAAGAAACAAGTTTCTATGCAGTCAATTTTGGTACTGATTTTTGCTTAGTTTTGTTTATGAGCATATATAAGCATTGGGTTTTAGATTTTTATCGCAAATTCTTCAAGTCTTCGTTGGTAATGACTGCTACTTTATGATTATGATAGATGCACTTCTCACCAACGTTTGACTACTTTAGGAACGATGCTTCAAGTATCATTACTATGCTCACATCTTCTTGTGATTTACACACTATATGTTATACATATTCCGATTGTTTATAACTAGCAATAGATCATAATTTCTGCATTGTTATATAAGCTAACCACTTGCATTACTTATTCAGTTGAGTACTTACGGGAGAGAAGTGTTTTTGTGTTCCTGAGAGACACCAAGAAACCTAAACATCCCGTCTTAGTTCCAAAACCCCAGCTCCGAAACAATATCATAACAACCTTTCCAGTGATCAGTTCAAACAGCATAATTGGGAACATAAGCAGTTCTAAAAAAATGTATTGACTCACTTTGCTTTTTGGTACAGAGCTGTCTTCCTTCGCAATCGAATTAAAATCACCAGTAAATCGAATAGTTTTAATGTCAAACTCACATTTACTATGACAGCCGTAACACCAACTCTTATTAGCTATTCCATACGTAAGATTCTGAAAGTAGCAATAAATTTCAACTAATTCTGATGAAGAAAAATATGTTGGAGCACTAGAAAATTCAAAATGACTAGAGGGATCTGTCCGGGTCCATGACACAAAATTTGATAAGTTAGCCTAATAAGTTTAACTACCAAATTAATAATTACATGACCTAGCGGCTTTATTTTGATTTGAAGAAAGTATGTGCCGTACAGTATTTTATGGGTGACATTAAATAACTGCAGTATACTTCGAAACTTAACAAGTCCAAACTCTCTTTTTAGAGAATGTTAGGTTTTTTACTCCCGAATTCATTTACTGTTTTTTTACCTAATACTTATACAACGCAAAGAAGAAAGCATACATCTTTAACCACTAATCTGTTCAATTTTTCCGTCACAGCCTAGCGAACGGATGAATAAATTAAAGTAAAAACACAACTTTCTATCGCATGACTGATAATTAGACCTCTAGTGCGTATTCTGCCATTCAAGCATTGAACTAGATGTTTCCGAAGTGATAATTTAACTATCAAGAACCAAAATCCTTAGCGACAACTTCATGACATGTTTTTTTCTTGTTAACACGAAAATTATAAGAAATACCTCAGCTGTAGCCTCCTTACCGCATTGGAGACAAACATAAGATAGTTTCGATGAAAGTAACACACAGTCCACTGGGACACAACCTTTAGGTTCAAGTAACGCAATAACATTCGAATTCTGATGCACAAGTTGAGGAAAAACATAAATCGAAGAGCCATTTAAACATCTAAAACACTTTATAATTTTTCTTAATAAGCACCTCAGTTCAGAGCAATTCTTCCTGTTTATTTTTCCGTCTTTTATCAGCGAAAGCCAGTCATACAAACTTCAAAGATTTTGTCTAGTCAAGCAACAGTCAACTATTGTGGTCAGTTTAAAAAGTAAGCTATAAGCAATCACTAATCGCTTTAAGAAATCCTGCAACATGAATCAGAGTCTAGTAATTCATACAAATACGAAAAATTTACTTTTTGCAGTGTGTCACAGAAAGTTGTTTCCCTGTACACGTCAGAAAAGACAGTGCACCGCATTTTGCGCATTTGATGCTTAGAGCCATTGTGATAACAGATAATGTAGCAATATTTCCATTCAAATCGTTCCAGAAAAGATGGGCTTCAATGACTTTCGCCTTTGACAGTTGTTCAGAATTAGACTTTTCCTTCAAAACAAATACATATAAAGAGTACTGTGGGAGGCTTCGGACAAAAGGTAAGACAAAACCAAATATCGTAGATTTCAGAAAAGTTAAGTACCACTTCAATAAATTCAGTGTGTAGCATGTTTAATGCAGTGAGCTTAATACAGTAAAGAAAAGCATAAAGTAGCTATGTCTGAAATGCATAAAACTTTCTATTATTTTTCATTTTTAGATCTTACCGTAACAATTTCCGTTTCGGGTAAAGGCAAAACTTCTGCTCCATCATAGATTTGATCTTGAATGACCTCACCATCATCAAAAATCATTGTTTCCACTTTATTAGTCTGGAAAAAACAAAATTTTGCTCCTTGAAAGGTCAAATTTTTGCCAAATAAGCACCAAACCTGCCGGAATAATTCAACAGGTATACCTCAAGATCATCATTTTCCTTTCCTCTCGTCAAGTTTGAAAAACTCGTTTGGTGCAACTTAATGCCTTCCTTTTCGGCTTCAATGATCATTTTTGTTCTTCGCAAACCTTCGATAAAAAATTCCAAGATATTACGATCCAACCAACGAATAAAAGTTTTACCGACGCTGACATAGGCATTGGATTTCTCTGCTTCCATAAACTTTTCCTGTCATTAAGACAAAGTTAATTTCTCTTGAATAACAATTGGAATATTTTTTTCCTAAATCGACTAAGTTTGTAATGTTGCGCAAATAAGTGACAGAAAATTATAAAAACATATGAGCTAAGTCAAACATTGTTCAAAATGAATTAAGCATTTCAGCTTCAATCATTTCAATTTTTGAGGCATGACAAATTTTTAAAATGATCTTCCCGGTCTGTATTTCGGTATGTTTGCCTCTTGGATAGCTAATTGATTAAACAACTATCAGTCCTTTTTGCTTCACTTTTGCTTGCTTAATTAAGCCAACTTGTAGATTTTAAATGATTTATCAGGCTTTAAAGTGGCAACCTCAAGGAACTTGTTAACTTCTTTATTGAAATATGTGACGAGCGGAAGAGGCAAAGTTGATTCACTCAAAGTCACCGTAATCGATTCACATGGGTATTGCTCTGGAATCATCAGTTTCAACCTGACAGATTTTACATCGAAAGCCTAAAATTTTGTTCCCATAAAATCCGTGATTCGTATAAATCTTCCACATTTCACAAAATGGAACATTAAACTTGGATTTTTGTCAATTCCAAATCAAAATTTTTTGAAACATAGCAGCATGTGCATATAAACTAATTTCATTTGCATAGGAACATTGCAATAAAACAAACCCATTCAGGATCTGTGATTTTGTATTCGAACTCAGTAAAATAGTAACCGTCCTCATGTGCAAACTTTGCATCACGAAATCTTCGGCCAAAATAACTGATTTCAGAATCTCGAATGTCTAGCTGTTCCTTTCGTCCGATATGATCTCTACTTATTTTTGCTATATTTGGTCGTGTTGTAAATCTCGGAGGTTTAGGGCCAGTATTTGTCGGGGTAGAATGGGAATTTTTATCATGGATTTCATTTTTTATGTGTAAAAATCGGCAGTATTCTCCAAAATAGCATGAATTTTCAGCAACAAAGTATTTACAGATTTTCCTTTTTGAAGCTTTCGGTGGCAATACGGAAACAGGACCATTATCCCTATTTTTTGCCAAAACTGCAACGAAAAACATATAGAAAGAGAAGTTTATCGCAGCAAAGTAATTAAATTTAACCCTACGTATAACCAAAAACTATCCGATTTTTAACGTCGACCCTTTCTTATGACTCATAAGAAAGGATCGACGTTAAAACATTCAATTAAAAACATCAATACGACTAAAAAACTGCTAAATAGGCCGTCGAGATATAAGTGATTGTTGAGATAATCAAAAAAAATAATCTACCAAACTTTAAAACTAATCAACTGTTCCCTCAAAGAAATATTCCAAACTTATTTATAACACTAACGACGAATCAAAAACAACTTTATTGACCCGACCGTTTCACTTATCCCAAGCTCTTCAAAGTTACTTACCTTTTTCCTTTGTATTTGGATTTAAGAAAGGCTTCGAAACAGAGGCATTATTACAATCAGCATCTTGGATTTTAGCCGAATCAGAAATTGCTAATGATTGCTGAGGATTCCGCTGTTTTTTTGGAGCATTTCGAAAGCGCCGATGAACATAACGGGCAGTTGGAGGTGCCGAACCTTGGAAAGATCCAGCAAGAAGCGAACTTTCCGCAGTTTGCTGATCGGACGACATCAAAAAGAAAGGAACTGCAGAACATTGGAAAAAACAGAAACTATCATTTCATCTCTTGCAAATGGAAACAACCGGTAAGACATGCATGAAAGCACTATCGGTAGCTCTAATATATAGACGCGCAGCAATGAGAACAATCTTTAATGATTACTAGCACCAATTTATTACTCTTTTCTGTATCACATTAACAAGGAACGAAAAAAGAATGGTAAAGAATAACGAAATCTCATGACTGGATAGTGTCGTAGCCAATTTTGGAGTGGTATTTCCTCTTAAAAACAATTCAAAACGGAAAACTGAAGAATTTTTTTTTCATTAGTGCCTTTAGAGCCAGCTTCCTCCCGCATCTTCTGAATCAATAGGTAAATTTCCATCACTGCAAATTTCCAATCTAATAGCACACCATGTGACAGTTCAGAAAAAATTACCTCTTCTTTGTTTGTTTGGGCAAGTCATCACTAAATTTTCCTAAAATTACATGGCTAAAGACGCCATCAAATGAGAAGTAATACAAATATGAAATGGCAAAGTTTGCTCAGTATTTTATAAAGAAACAGTCGTCCTTAAAATAATAAATTTTAAGCAAGCTCTGTCAATTCAGCTTTTTGATTAAAGTGAATCTTTCCATTTCTATGTAAAGATGTAATTTGTTCCGTAGCTTCAACAAACGGTTAAGGTAAATATTGTAGTAGCGCTGAATACAACACTTTCTTGCCGTTCAGAGGAAATGAAACTAATAAGGCACAATTATATTATCGAACAATAAAAACAGTAATATCACATAAATTTATAACTGAGATCGGAAAATACATCGGAAAAAAAAAGAACTTTGACAGAATTCTTAATTCCTCATTAATTTTATTAAAGCCACCTTTTAATTCCTTTCTTCATGAATATAACTCATACATTAGCCCGTGTTCCAGAAAAATGAAACAGTTCCCATAAGTCATCGGTCTAGCCTATTACCGATGGTTCCAGTACCAATTATCAAATCTTTATATCACTTGCTGGTTAGTGTTTTACGTACCAAAGGATATAGCTTTAGTGAATTTTCTACGGCTACAGTAATAGCACGGTGTAATTGGTGAGGTTCTGCAATACCAACAAATTCACAATATGCCAACTGATTAAGTGATGGCATCATGCCAACGGTAACCGAAAGATGCGCATTTCTGGGGAATTCCTCTGAATCAACTATAGAAGATAACGGGAATGAGCTGGTTGATGGATCAACAATAATATGGCCATCTGACAACATAACAATATGAGCTGCTACACAAACATCATAAACTTGGATACCAGAATCGATCAAAGCCAAGGAAGAAGCTATCAAAGCAGCCGCCAAAACACCGCCATCATCGTTGAGAACCGTTATTTCGACATCAATTTGTGCTTTACAGAATAACTCCAAACAAACAATTGATCGTAACGCCGATTCTACGGCATTCCGCATGCCACTGTTTTCTTTATTTGAAACTGAATAATTTCGACTTAAAATTCAGATAAACGCATTAAAATAAACAACTAATACTCTTCCAATCCAGTAATTTTTAATCGAACAATTCGCAAGCGCAAGCGCATTATAAAATACATCCGCTTAACTTCCCATCTTTGTCACTGTATTCCTTTTTAATGTTATTTATTATATCTGTGTCTCCGAAAAGATCAATAATAAAATGATATAAATTTTTCCCACCACAAGAGTGTACACATCATCAAAGAGTGGAAATTCCAACTGATGGTGAAGCAAAAATAAAAGTAGGTTACCTAAAAGAGATGCGTTCAGCATGACTGTTATATTTTAATAACATCCGAACCATTATCCCAGAAGTCATAACATTTATGGAACTCATATTTTTATCTTCTCCTTAATACTTGATACTGCTTAAGTATTCGGATAAAATGTTCTTTTTCTCGTACCTACGAATAAATTTCCTTAATTGCTAAGAAAATTTATTCGCAGTCACGAATAAACAATACTTCTAGTAATGAATTAATTGCTTAATTGCTTTGGTATCCAAATTTCACACTTGTTTAAAATGCTGAGACGTTTTACATAATATACAAAATAATGTACAATAAATACCTGTGGCATCACTGCTTTCCGCTGAAATATTCTTCAGAAATACACAAATTTGCCCTTCCGTTGGATCAATATCGACACTTTTCGTTATTTCTTTGGGGCCATCAACTGAGCAAATAATTTTCGTTGAACCAAATTCAACATAAACTGTGCCTTTCTGATCATGTAAAGCACCTGTTTGCATCGTAATAGATCGAAATGTGTCCGGTGCGCTTTCCAAGTTTTTTCCGGCTTTACCACTTTTTGTTTGTTTTAGAAGATTATTTAAAGATACGGGCTTCACCGATGAATGCTGCATGATCTGGAAAGGAAAGGAAAAAGTCAGTAAAGTTAACAGCGGGATTTAACAAGTCGATACAATAGATAAAGGAAAGGATATCTATTTTGTCTCACAATTTATAAAATTACATTTATTTACGATACTTATAATAAAGTCAAAATATTCCTTATTAAAAAAATCACTTGGTTGTTCGTTGAGCAATAAAATTTTTTTCATAAATGTTTATTAAACAAAACAAAAACCTTTTAATAAAATCTGAAATGGTATTTTCAACAATCAGTAAAACCACATTGTCTTATATGTTCAAAACATTTATTGAAACTTAACTTTGCTACAATAATAAGAACGCGTAATTCAGGTACCCAAACAACAAAAATTACAGAAACGACGCTGAAGAATTTAAAAAAGTTGAACTGATCCAAGTAACTTTGAGACCACCTTGTTCCGGACTTGGTCTATTTCATTCTGAGCCGTCCTTTTGGTTTGTTCCCTGTAGTGTTCAATGTACTGGGTGCCTGTGTGAGTCGTGCGTGATACCTGCAACACATTTACGTGCTATACGGATGGGTAAGGGAGAGTTGGCTTTGTTCGCAAAAGTTACGTATAAATTAAGATTGCAAAATTGTACTTCTGTTGGAAGAATAATGAAGAAAGAGGGTGTGCTGTTGAGTGAGCAAGAAATTGAAGATTCTCACTGGAAAAAAATTTGCAAATAAATACATTGTACTGTAAAGAAGTGAAAAATGAATAGAATATCATTTGAAGAGAAAGTAGAGATTGTATGAGACGATGAGTGATGTCCTGTGATATATAAAATGTGGTCAGTGAATCCTCTCTTTTTGATTAATTGAAACATTTTCGACATTTATGGAATTGTAGGGCTTATACTCAACAAGAAGTTGCAACATTGCATTACTAATTACAAAAATTTAAAAAACACTGAATGCAAATTTTGTTCAAATGAATGAAGTAGACGGATAATGCTGCTTCATACTGATTACCTGGAAACTTATACAGTATTAGCAGTAAATTGGAGAATCCAGAAAAGCAACTTTTTCCAAAAATTTTTTCCCAGTAATTAAGAATCTTCGGTATGTTATTTGGTTTTTGAAACCACTGATTACTGTCAGTCTGTACTTAATGTTGCTTGGAATTCATGGTGGCGATAGAAAATCAGTTTATCAGTAAAGAGAAAAACAGAAAATAAAAAGCGACGAGAAGTATGATCATTGGTCCCATATACTGTTGCTATCATAGAAACTGTGTAATTACGGAAATATGATTGGTAGAGGAAGGATGGCGTGAATCAAAATAAGTACCGTAATTATTTCGAAGTGCATTAACTTTGCTTCGCTCAGTATGTCCACAAAATTCGATGAGTGCTCAAAATTATTGTGGTTTGGTGTAATGTGAAAGTGTACTGTACAGTGTATGCCAGTAACGTGAAAGTGTTACCGTACAATGTAGGCCAATAATTTTTTCCTATCAAATAGCTTATTTGAATAAGGTAGACGTAATCAATTGTCTCTGTTGCAAGACGTGCACAAAAATTAACATTACAAGTAAGGGATGAATTGTTGTTATTAACATTTTGCGATTTTTAAGACGATATTACGTCTTAACGTCTTATTTCAATTAAACTATACTACGTCAACTTAAGTTAAAGTTAAACCGTTTGGATTTTATCATCGTTCTATGATTCATTACGGATCTTTTTATAATGGAAATTTCTTTTTTTTTCTCGCAAAATTAGCTCTTTTATTTTATAAAGAAAATGTTGCTTTCGGGTGTGATTTCACAACGAATGTGATTTCGAACGAAAAAGGGGAGAGGTATTGTTATTATTGTACAAACATAAATAAACCTTTAAACAGACCAGCGCCGGTAGTCTTTCTTTTTTCTCTTTTCCTGTCATCAAAGTTCGATTAGCCATATTTATATCTGAAATGAATGTAACTGCTCGTATGTGAACAATAATAAATGTTTCATTGGTTTCCGGCGGAAGCAAGTCTGCTCGCAGCAACGGTACTTATTTGTTTCGCTTGTGAAATTACTGAGCAATCACCGCCATCGTTATCGATCGTATCATCGTTAATATCTCCGAATTTGCCAATGTCATCGTTATCATCATTATCAGCAGTGCCGTGTTGTTTTAGAAATTATTTGTTTGAAGTGAATGAAGAGCTGTTTTTTGCTAGCCGATCTTTCAATAAGGTTAAGATTTTTCCGTCGGAATAATTTGCATGGAAATATTCTTTCAATGTAAAACAGCTAATTAATATGCTTGTTATGATGTCTTTTTTATATATAATGGAGAACTTAAATGAAATTTAACACCCTAAGTATATCAATCTCCATCTAAATGTGCTATTCGTCAATTTGTTGAAATTTGAAATATATTTCAGAAACGGCCAACACTAACCCACCACAGCAAATTAAGTAGCAGATCCACTCCTCCTAGTGATACAGGTGGAAACTACAGTCGATTTATGACAATTCCGTAAGGTTATTGTAACCAGAGATCTTCGATAGTGTTATTTAGAACTTTAAATTTGAAATTTCTGAAGATCTAACAGAAGATTTTTGATGCCTTTGCCGGATAGACCACATTGAGTTGTTAGGCTCCATTTTTTATAGGACGCGGAAATGTCCGAAAAAGAAGAGCTAGTGATCAAGATTGCAGTGCCGGATTGTGTTGTTTGAAAAGCATATATTTTGATTTCCATGAGCACGGTATGGACAATATTATTAGGCCGTCAGGGTATGTACATTTCAATACTTTTAAGGAATAAAAAGTTGCTTTTAATGCAATTTAACTGTAAAAGAGGACTGAAAATTTCGAAACAAACACACATTAATATTTTGTTCTTAAACCTAAACTTTTATTTCTTTAAAATTTCCTTACACATACGATCATAAATGTTTCTTGCAGGTTCAATATGAATTTCTGTGACGGAGAGTGCAACATGCAAATTGAAACTAATGATCGCGACGCATTAATTTTCCAAGACAGAATAAATCATCCAGAAAGTCCGTTCCTGAAAAGGCTTTCTTGTTGTGTTCCGATTAGATGGTCCTCAGTTGAGGTGTGACTTAATCGCTGTTACTATTTCGACGCAACATATTCCACGTATTAACAAATCTCTTACCAGTGAAAGTCAGGGGATAAGGCATGGTTGCAAGTTTCTTCTAGTTTGAAACGACCGTTTATGGTCAGCGTACGCTCTCCATTGGTTTGTTCTCGTCTGAAAGCATTTGGTATTGTTTTATTGCAACTTCCGATCGGAAAGAAATGATAGCAGCAACGTTTCAGATTGTGGAAAAAAGGAATGGTACTGAATTTGAGCGTATATTGGAAAATGTCAAAGTGATGGAATGTGGCTGTGTAATTTAGAATTTTCAGTTTGATTGCTGGTACGGAAATTGTATCATAAAAGGAAGTTAAGAGAAAAGAAGCTATTTATATACCTCAAAATTCCCTATTATATGAACATATGATGGAGGAAAAGATCAAAAACCATATAGTCCAAATAGCAAACAAATCCTTTAAAATATTTCTTCAAAAACCTTCACAGCACATAAACACAATATTTGTGAATAATGTCTAAGAAACCAGTACACGGATAGTTCCAAGCAAAATTGTTTCATCATTGAATCCTTCCTTCTGAATACCACAGCATCCATAGTTATGAGGCTGACCTATTTGTAAACCAAAATGATAAAAGCAGTGATGTCCGGTAAATGGATTTTCTTACAGTGCATGGACCATTTCATTATAAAATCTGATAAGAGCGCAATCTTCAAAGAGTGCCTGAAAGACCAATATCAGCACTAACAGTCATGGAATATGCAATAATTTTTGGGTAAGCTTGTAGTAATCATCTTATTTGAGTAATGCTTTTTAGACTTGATATTTCATATTACCTGTACAGTGTTTGTTGTCACTTTTATGAATTTAATCTTATCATCGATCAGTCGTCAATAATGCTACTTCTCTGTCAATTATATTTGTGAACAAGTTGCGAAAATCTAGAGGAATTTTTAATATTAGCAATATTTCATGCCCTTAAAATTTGCAAAAATAATTCACATGGATTATTCGACATTCATTAATAGCGATAATTGCAATTGCTGGAAAATGGCAGTTTTTTGGAGTGATAAATAAAATTATTAGCACGACATTTTCTAATGTGAAATTAGCATTTTCAACATTTGTTATTTTCCGGTTGCAAAAACTTCTATTTCTCGACTATTTCCTTGCTTGTCTTCGTTTCCACTGTTGCAATTAAATTCATATAAATTACAACACAAAAATAAAATGATTGTTATCAAATTATTATTCATCACTTGATGACCGGTTGTTTGGAAATGCTTGAGGAACTACTCAAAGAGACATATCGAGAAGAGCGAAGAATTCGTCTTGGCCGTTCAAAATTTCTTGATATTTTTTTCTACAGCAGTGTTTACGATTATCATTGGCTAAGGATTTTCATAAATTTTCCTGTCGGATTTCTAATTGCTTTTTTACTTTATCAATTTGGTGAATATTTTAAAGAAATTTTTTTTTAAAAAGCCAACTTGAAATTTTTACAAAACTTACCGAAATATATCAAAGTTCAGCATATCACTCTGTTAATGCCATATTCTTAGTTTAGGAAGTAATTTGTTGATAAAATTTTCTCTTAATCAAAGATTAAATTATAATATTTCATGCACCGTAACAAATAACTAGGGAATTGTTAATGTTGGAAGTGTGACATTTTAGCTTGGAATCAAATTAATTTTGCCGACTTCGATAAAATTGCTGAACAGATCTTGAAATGGTCACTTATTCTGGCTTGTGCAGTAACATTTGCAATCAGTCCGGTGCTGCTTTCATATTTCTTGGCAAATTTTTAAACCAAACAAAAAATGTTGGAAAACAATTAAAACACCCTCTAAGCTTCTTGAAAACAAGAGAATAGAAAATTTTATGAAACTTCAATGAAACTGAGAAATTTGAAGAGTCAGAAAAATGATCAGATTCGTTGCAGCTGTTTCGATGCGCAATCATTTGCGTCCTCTTTGGCGCTTTAGGTAAAAATGGTCAGAATCTTTTGACAGTTATAGTTTTCAATAGTTTGAGTACTGGACCAATTGAAAATATCGTACAGAATTTTCAAGTTAGTACAAATATGATTACTTGTCATATCAAACAAAAAGAAAATATGATCACACAACGTGTTGTTATGGCTACAGGGCCAATTGAAAGTTTTATGGCCAAGGAGTTTGGTGAGTTTAATGGCGAAAATACTTCTACTTTGTTAATTATAAATGATCCAAAACAAAATATTTACATAGAAATTATTATCAATTAGAGATGAAAAAGCATGCATTCAAATAAAGCAGAAAATTTGCAACTGAAATCAGCAATTCTACAACTTTGTTGGGAAGGCTTGAGGGGCGTTTGAATATGTTGTCAATCCTCAAAAGATTAAATTTAAGATCTTATTGGGGTTTTATTTAGTTACAATAGAAGCGTAAACAACGGAACCGTACCTGCAGATTAAGAATTGATGTAGTACGAGGTAATTATTATATGGACAGTGGGCAATTCATGGCTGTCTTCGAGATTGAGTACTGATAGTGTCATCGTCCAAAAATGGAGTTGTTGAGCGACCGTGGATTAGCGTCCTCACCGGGAAGGAATTGCAGGAAGAATACCCTTTTATCCCATCTCATCGGTATTTATACCGTCGCGAGTGGGAGGATCGATCCAAGGAGCAATGTGGGAAAGCATCCCATAACTACACAATGTTTAAAGACAGAAGAAAAAAGGGTGTGGGAAAGGAAAGTCCTTTCCGTACGGAAGGATAAGGGGTCCTGCGCAAGAGCGGTCTAGTCAATAACGATGGATTAGTTAGCGTTTGATACGGTGCGGTATAAGGGAAAGGGAATTCACTATGATTTGTGTTAAAACTTCTCTCGGCTTTCCCGACAACATTTAAAAAATTTTTGATAGCTTTTGCATTAACTCTCTTGTTGTCAGAATATAATTTAACTGCTTTAATAAATTACTGTTACTCCGAATGGATGATGAAAAAAACTTTCCTCCTTAAATTGTCCGACTATTTTCGGAGCAATGGAATATCCTGTAGTGTGTGAGGAGGAAAATGATTGATATTAGGTAAATCAACTTCAAAAGGACGTAAAGTGATAGCAATGTTAAAATCATTGGTGGAACCAATTGAGTACGAATTCACGTTAAGTGACGAAGATAAGGCTTTGGCAGCAACAATCGATGCTGCTGAGGTTTGGCATTTAAATTTTATTTGTTTCATTTGTACATAAATGATTATGCTACGACAGAAATTTGCTAAGAATTTAAAAAAGAAAAAACTCTTTAAATCAATTTAAGTATTTCTGTGTTTACGACAAAATTTTTCACTCATTCTTATAATTATTTCAAACACAATTCCAAAGTACAATTTTTATTTTAGTAAAAATTTTTTTTCTTTTTTTTTTACGATTTTTAGTACGATTTTTTTATTATTCATCAAATTAAATTATCCAAATTTTCCTCCTTACAGTAAATAAGTTTACAACTTTTTGCAAATAATCTCACTTAATTTACGGTGGCACAGCTTTGTTTTATTAAGGCTCTACAAAAGCGTGACACAATGCTTAATAGAGAACCGGAAGATGTAAAGGAAGATACAAAAAATGAAGTTCAGAAATCCGCAGTACCGGCTTGGAATAAGTTGAAGTCAAAAGTGAGGCTTAATTTAACAAAAGGATTTTGAAATTTGCCCGGCAATTTAAATAGCAATTAGAATATTTCATGTTATTATTAAAATACGAAACATTCTAATTTTAGTCAAATAGAAATGGTAGTGTGAGATGATGACAATTGATAATACAGAAATGTGGTGATACAGCAGAAGTGATAACAAATTGTACGCCTATCTAACTACCTTTAAAATTATCAGATTTCTAAATTACTATCAATACGAATGCATTATCAATGTAACGAAGTGTTTGACAAAGGAGTGAAGAAGTGCCACGACACATTTCGTGATATGAAGGTGTTCATTTTGTTATTTTATAAAATTAAATTGATATCTGTAAAATTTCTGTAAGAAAAAACTTTTTTTCATTGTAAAATTTATTTAATAAGTAAATCGAACAAACAAAAAACAAAAATAAAAAATGTAATAATTTGAAAATCATTTGACGTACATTAGAAGTAATTACATTTGTAGAATAAATGTTATTCAATTCTGTGGTTTTTACCGTTATTTCGGGGACATATTTGTGACAAATTTGACACACTTCAAATTTGCCAAGTTTCAAAAAAGGTTTCTCTTCCTTTGAAATTTATAAATACTTATATGTTAATTTTTGAACGGTGTGGTTGTAATGCTTAACATAAAAAAAAAAGAAAAACAACATTTCCTATTTCTTTAGTGTAAAAATTTCATCTTACAAATGAAAATTTGTAAACGATTTGGATTGAAGGTAAGTGAAGCGGTTACCTTTTGTGATCAAATGACCAATCAGGTGTTATCAAGGACAAAAAATTTGGATAACGACTTGACAGATGCTTATAATTTAACGCAAGATGTTATGGATCATCTTCGTGTCAATGTAAGACTTTCTTTTTTTAATTAGTGATCTTTAAACGATAATAATATAAACGATAATAAATAAATGATAATAAATTTAACGATTAAACGATAATTAAACGATTAAAACGAATTAAACGAAACGATAAATTTTATAAATAAACGAAAATTAAAACGAAACGATTAAACGATAATGAATAAATGAGGTAGATAATTTCAGATGCATTATCGTGCAATCGTTGAACCTCGCAATGTACGAATTTATGGAATAAAAGAAGTAAAATATCGAATAGCTCAAAATTTTCGCTTATTAAAAGTAAATGTTTTAATAGATCTATTAAAGGTTTCGTTTCAAAATAAATATTGTACAGGTTAGTTACTGGAAAGTTAACGAAATAACTGCAACTAAAATAATGCAACGAAAAATCTTAATGACAGACTTATGTTCAATTTAAGTTACTGTCTACCTATTTAATGTTTAAAAATCAGTATGCATTATTTATCGTAGTAAATTTAAAGAAAAAATGTTTTTTCAGATTATATTAGTAACATTTAAACAAATTTTGGGTTGCTTATTTGTTCTTATGATTTATACTATATTTCGTGATTCTGTCAAAATGATACGTAATTATTTGAATGATATCGATTTTGACAATGTTTATTTAACATCTTATTTTTGGCACATTGATCGCAAACGTAAAAACGAAGGGAAGATATTTCTGCATCCATTAAGTAAAGCTGAAATGCATGCAAATAATTTAATGACACCAATTTCGTAAGTTTCCTTAAAAATTCACTTTTGAAAGGTCAAAAATATTCTTAAAGGTTAAAAATAATATCTCTTGAAATTATGCATATTTTGATTCAATGTTCTGTCATTTTATTATTTATGTCAGTAAGTAAACATTGGTTTTGAATTCACGGAACAAGTAAGTGATAATTTTCAGGCCTCCAACAAAAGCAGAAATACGTGCGTCATGGCTACCACTTGCAAAATTTACTTTTTTATTTGTTACCGCTTCATTTGTTGTATTTGTTGATTCTGTCTTCTACAGAATTATTTACAACGTAAGTTTTGTAACCATTACGTGCACATCAAAAGAAAATTATGGAAATTTTTCATCACTTTATAGTCATAAAGCTAAGAATTCAAATTTATTCTGATGTTTTCATTCAAATTCATATCTGTTGCAGATTTCTAAATATACCTCAAAATACGTGAAAAGCGAAGATCAACAATTCTTCAGCTTTAAGGTACCATTGTAAAAACTTTAAACAACCTTTTATTGTCGACGTGCTAAAATTACATATCGCAAAATTAAAAGATTGAAATATATTTTTATTATTAGAACTAACTATTTATCGTTGATTTCGATCTTAGAGAATTACCAAATGAAAAGAAAGAATCGTTTCATTCAGATTGACGGGACCGGATTTATAGCTGATTTAGTGAAAGAAATGCTCGAGTTTGATTATCACAGTCATAGAAACACAACTTTTTCTCTAGAGGAATGCATTTATAATCCGGTAGCTCCGGATTGGCTATATGCGGGAAAATACGTTTTCTTTCCGCTTGGAATAATGTTCCTTCTTCAAGTATGAGTAAATGCAATCGTTACATTATGTCTTAAAATGTTAATGTAAAGTTTTCTTTTAGATTTCAGAAAAAACAATAATAATAAAAGAAATGAAATAGTTGATCAGAGCTGAAATGATTCAGCCTCAGCCGAATTATCTCTAAAATTCTAAACCGTTTTGTGAATTGTCACTAATGCCACTTCAGTTAAACAGTTCTACAACGTATTTCTCGAAAATTCATTAAAGTTTAGATCATTTCAGGTTATATTTGGTTATGTGATTAAACGCATTACACTTTTTTATGTAATTGGAAATATTTTTCGGAAGCGTAATAAAACACGTATCATACATCTGTATAATAAAATGTTATTTGTGCGCATAAACGGTCGGAAATTAGCTAGAGCACGTATACGTTTTCAAGTGCAGCGCAGAATTTTACAACGTGAAGAAATTCAAAGAAAAAGGTAACTGCCCTTTAAATATGCCCAGTACAATAATCGATTAACCTTTACTGTTACATAAATTTTGCGCCACATAACGTGACATGACATAACGTTTCATATTTAGTAATCGCTGCAATGCTTCTTCCGTTAGCATAATATATTGGAAGAAATCAACGTAATAAATGATCCAAACGTCAAAATGACACTTTTGTTTCAGCACATTATTTGCCGACACAATGGTAGAAGAAATTTTGGATTTTCTGTTCAGGACCGGCATGTGTTTGATGTGTGAAGTGAAGTATCACAAGAGAAATTTAATTAATTGTTCTAATTGCCCAGCTGCATATTGTGCTGTATGCTACCAAGAAAACCACAAAATATGCTACGCATGTTTGGTTAGTATTATACATTTTTTAACTTTAAATTTTCCGTGAAAAATTAGTAGAATTCATTAGTCGTCGACTTGAAAAGTATATTAATCAGAGTTGCTTGCAGAAAAAAAGCTTGAGGTATTACATTTTTTTTGTTTTATTCATCGTTAGTTTTTAACTTTAACCTGAAATCACTTGAAGAACAACAATTAGGATGAGAGTTTAGATGAACCTATTCTATTCCTCTTCCTTCCAGGATGATTTACTTTTTTAATGTAATATCTAAAGATATAGTGCTATTCCTGAAAATTATTCTTTTCCACTACTAAAATGTCTTTTAAAATTTTGCTACAACATACATTCACGATGAAGTTACTTAAAGGTTTATACTTAAAGCATCTGAATGCCATATGCATTAATATTAGATGAAAAGTCAAACTTATTCAAATTTGAAGTTCCACTTCAAGTTTATGACATCATTGTCAATCTTTGGTAGTTGAAGTTTCAACATTAAAGTTTATAGCAATTTTGATTGAGAGATAAATATTTTAAGTGTCAATTAACACCTCCTCATACTATATATAGATTGGTCATGAAAGGGGAAGCTAGCATTATTTAATGCTAAATTAAAAGTTAATTTACTTAAATTGATTGAGATAAAATACTAAAAAAACTTTAGGCAAAAGAAGGAGAAGTGTCCTCATTGAAAACAACATTTACTCCAGAAGATCGGCAAGAAGTTGAAATGTTGAAAACTCCACCAACCAAATGAACAAAAAATTAAAATTGTTAATTTTTATTGTTATTTATCTATGTTTGTATATTTTATTTTGCACATAAATTTTCAGAAAAACAGAAAATTCAGAAACCATTCAGAAAGGCAGATAATATAAATTAATTGAAAAATTCAACGTTCATATTGAAATGTAACAAAATCTCTTGGTATAACCAAAAGTCATACCACAAAATGAATCATCGATCGTGTCATGAACAGCGAACGCATATCACATTGGAAATTAAATTAAAAAAACAAAGTTAATAAATCAAGGAAAGTGTGGTTTAAGTAAAATTCTAAGCAAGCAAATTCAATTCCAATTATTGTAAATTAGGCATTGTCTGAATGCTCGAAGTTATTTTATCTCATACACAATAAATAAAAACTGAATTTGCTTGTTTATAATTTTGCTTAAATCACACCTTTCCTGGTCTATTTATTTCGTTTTTTTAATTTAATTTCTAGTAACCTGTAATTTGTGCTAATGTTAATTAGCACAAATTCAATTATCCTAATTAAAAAAAAGAACTAATAAATAGATGCGATTAATTGACATAGCAGGAATATGACATGTTTCAAAGCAACCAAACATTTAAACATTTAAAAAGATGACATTAGCAAACAAAAAGCTATCAATTCCAACCATAAAATAATTTTGTTAGCCATTTGCAATCATTTTGCGTTAGCATTAATTAAACTAAAAATAATTATGCCTTTGATATTATTGTTGATAAAATGAACGGACAGTATGAAGACGTTCATATGTGAAGAGTTTTCTATTATTGCAAACATTTTGAGAGAAACGATAGCAAATGTTTCCGATTTTTTGCATACTTTGTAGAATAGCATTCGTTGTGAATTTTATCGTTGTAAATGATACGATGATATTAGCCGCCGTATCACAGAATACGTTATCAGCGTGGGAATATGAAGATTTTGTGCTTGAACATTATAAGCAACGTTTAATCAAACCAATAAAGGTATTAATTTTGGTAATTAATTGAAATATATTAATTATTCAAAATTAATTATTCAAATGTATAGGTAATGGTATGGTATGATATGTTGTATAGGTATAATGTATAGGTATAGGTAATGGTATGATATATTAACTTTATCTCAAAAAATTAAAGCCAAAAGAATATCTGTTTTAGATCAGTTTGATGATTTTAGAATCTCTTGTCAGCTGATAGCATTTTGAATTCAACGCTGAGAAATGTTGTGATTGAAACAAATGACACTATCAATGGCTTAACAAAGTATCGATCAGTAGCTAAAGGCGTCAGAGGTAAAAAAAAAATTTTTTTTAATGAAAAAACTCTTTTATATTTTATTAAATTTATCCTTCTATTTTTATTTTGTAGAATATCTGCTCAAATTGTGCAACAAAGAACAGTTATTTTTAGATTTAACATGCTGTGATACAAAAGCGCTTTGCTATCACTTCCAGTTCAAATGGCTCTTATCAGTTTTTAATGAAGCAGAAAGGAATGCCTACCTTACCACAACAATAATTGATCTAAACATTGTGGGTAGAAAAAATTTGCAAATTTTTATCGATGATATCAAGCCGACAAGATTAAGTTATGCAAGTTTTGATTTGAGCAAACAAATGATAAAATGGCTAAAAGATAAAACAGAGGAAACGATAATTCGAGTAATTCTTATTTATTGATATTCTTTACTTTAAGATAGCTTGATGATAAAAGTAATCATTGAATATCAGTGACTTTTTTAATTTATAAATTGAGGTTACATTTAAACTGTTAGCAAAATGATTAAAATTTTTAATGAAATAATAAAATTGCTAAATTAAGTTTGCCTTTGCAAAATAAGAAATGTGGTGATGGAAGATGTTTGAAGCTACGCTGTAATAATCGATGCCCTGAATCGATACGTCCAATCCTAATTATAAATGCAAAAATATTGCAAAAATCGCGTGAAAAACGTGGAGCACGAAGAGATGAGGATTGTTCACATCGACAGTGCTGCCTGAAATCACGATATTTCCAATTCCGAAACAGCGGTTACGAGCACATAACAGCACCGGATGGGTATTTGATTTAACTCATTTCTGTAAAAAATCTTCCAGCTTATAACACTGAGCAGTATATTGTTAAAAATACCATTTCATTATTTAAATGTACTTAGTTCAAAATGCTTAGAGTTTCTTCCAACGTAAGCTCTAAATGGTAAAGTTTAGATTCTCAATGAAAATTCAATGAGAGAACCTATGATCATTTGATTACAACACGTACTCTATGTATGATCTAGTTTAGATTCCTGATCAATTTCTGTGACGGAATCTGTGACCAAACTCTTATTCCGGCTACAAACGATCGTTTTGCTTTAGTACAGGCGATGAAAATTTCAAATTTACGTTTTAATCCATTCAGAAATAAATGGGTATGCTGCGTACCTATTAAATTTACATCAATCAATGTAAGTGTTATAAAATAATTAGATACATCATAATACCTCATCTGTAGTCCGATAATTAGTCAAAGTCTCGGAGGCAAAATAATCTTCCTGTAGTCCATACTAGGCTACTAAACTGCAGTAATGTTTTCATAACCTGGTTACTTTTTTCAGGTCGCTGAACAATACAATAATGGCGTACAACGATTTTTTCCTTTAAAAAATGTCAAAGTTGAAGAATGTGGTTGTGTGATATGAATTATTTCACTCGTTACTTTGTAGCCCATACTTCAACACATAAAATTTATAAGACAACTTTTGCTACTAAACTTATTTCTACTAAAAACAAATGAACTGAAATTCATTTCGACATTTCACATGAAAGCGAAATTGATTAGCACAATGTCCACTTTCAGGAAATTCAGAACATCAAATCTTAGACAAAACTTCTCTTCATTTTTATTGAAAAAAAAATCCATGAAGCGCAAGTGTACCTCAAATTGCAGTTTAAATTGAAGCGTAAATTTATTGATAAAAAACATTCCTTATCACAAGTAACTTTCACTGACTGTTATCAGTTATTTGTAGTATTACGCACGTTACTTTGGTAAAGAAAAAAAAACAAATACATCGTAATTATAAGGCAAAGTAATAATTTCATATGAATTTCAAACTCTCACTAATGATCTGCGTGTGTGGGTGTATGTATTGTTTTAGAATAAGCTTGATTACAAGGAAGTTAGAAAGGACCTAATTCTATTTTAATTATTCTTAACAATTGAAATTCGATCTGTCTTCAGTGCACTCGAAAATTGGAATTTTCTTACTATTCAAATTGCATTATTAATTAGAATATTCTAAAATTCGGAGCCCAACAGTTTAGTGTTGGCGATGATATTGTGGCTCATTAGCTGTTTGTTCATACTAATCTATTAGCCATGCTTAATTAATCACTAACTAATTAATCGTATCATCAATAATGCAATCATTGTTTAAGTTCTTATTTTTAGATTAAAAATTTTAATTTTCTTTTTAAGAGAAAAATAAACTTTTAAACTGCCAAATGATATTTTCTAACAGTTTTAAAGGTTGGAAATAATGAAGAATTGAATAGAAGAAAGGTAAGGTTAGAAGAAAAGTATACGCTGGAAAAAGCATATACGTCAATTGGCTTGAGAAGGTTATCAACTGCTCAGTACAGCAAATGTAAAATGGTTGGTTGCTTTTATTCTTGAAAAGTAAATAAACTAAAGAATTTGAATTTTGACGTTGTAAATTATCCGTTCGAAAGTGCTTACTTAATACGTGCTTAGTGCTTATGCTTACTTACTTATGCTTAGTGCTTACTTAAAGTGCTTACGAAAGTGCAGCATTTTGATATTTGATATTAACAGCTATATTTAAGGCTTCCACTCAATTTTGAAGGAATAATGACAGAAATCGTTGGCGTCAAGTTTTGTACAAAACTTTGAACTCATTAAGATAACAAAATTCCATTTTGCTGACTTCTTCCTTTTTTGATTTTGATTTTTGAGTGGCGTTGTTCACCATAATGACAAGAAATCACGGAAACTAATCTTTCTGAATTCAGGAACGTGACTTACTGCAAGAAAAAAATGAGCTGTCATTATATTCATAAATTTTAAAGTCACTTCAAATATTTTGTTTTTTTTTCTTTCTATTATATTATTCCGAAATTTCATTTCAGAAGTTCATTTTGCTGCATAAATTTATTTGCATACAATTTTAATTACTCTATGTAATTAGCATAATGCAATAAGTCATAATAGCACGCTAGCCGATCAATGAGAAATAGTTTATTTCGATAAACATATATATGGCACATATTCTGTAATTATTCAAACCTGTATTTTAATAAATGAAACGAAGTCCTAAATTAAAATTTGACCAGTCTGACAGACAGCAATTGCGCTCATTTCTTCGTTTACGTTTTTAAAATTTTTTTTTTTGATTCACTTAGGAAGAAACGTAAATGATCGATATCGGAAGAGTGGAAAAAGCGATTTGTTGTTAGACTGTTTGAGTTTTTAAATGATTTTATTAGCTAAATTGAAAATTTGGCAGAGAGAACGGAAAGAAAGCATTGGAAAATTTGTTGAACTAAATGCATGACGAAGTCTAAAGCTTAAAAATCACATAAGCTTTGTTTTAATTTATTTCAAAATGCTCGACGAAAGTCTCCACCTGTTGCTAATGCAATTATTTTATTCATTAACTAAAGTTAACGTGAAGAACTTGACACAATTAACCTGTCTTAATTATTAAAATACCATTCTCAATTATCAAAAATTACCTTTCTCCAATTATCGATTTTACAAATGCGAAAAATGTTCACATTTTATTTAAATAACACTTAGAAAGACTAATTGTTGTTAAAAAGTGTACCACTCGTCTTGATTGACTTGAAGTGCACTTAAGGCTTAATCGACCATACCTTATCAGTTCATTTTTCATTTAGCGCTTTTAGGACAGTCCTTTCTTTGGCCCTTCCAATTGAAATTGGATGAATGGAAGGGCACAATAAGCATTGAAATAACAGAGCGAAAGGTGTAATAAGAGGTCATTAACATCATAATAGCTTGCGAAGATGACGGGAAAGCAGCGGTGGACGGATCGAACGGCCTTAGTAACATTTTGCAAAGAATTTCAATTTTGCTAGAAAAATTTATTCTTGAAAATTCTTTTTAAAAAAGTCAAAATTCAAATTATGACTAAAAAATAATTTAATTATATAATTAATTTTCTGGATACTTTTCTGGTAGCTTTTCTACCTTTGAAAGAACGCGCATAAAATGACTTCTACGTCATTCGGTAAATTTATTTTCCTACAAGTCTGCGTTAGGAAGTCAAAATTCGATTCAGAGCATTAATTGATATGATTTCAAATAGCGTGCTAATAACTCAGAAAACAATTTTCCTGTTAGTGTGATATTTTGTCTGCAAGGTTTTTGACGAAAACTTTTTCAGTGATTGTTGAATTTATGACAACACCTTACATATATAATTTGTAAATAATAAAAATGCCAATAAAAATTGCATTTACGTGTTTGCCGCAAATGTAACTGCGAGCGAGTGACGGATGATCGAAGGGTAGAAATGATTGGATAATATTTGGGTTATGTACATTCATCATCTTTTCACATTTTCAAAATGGTTACAGGTCCCTTCTACAATACTAAAATTGTTTGAAAAACACACAGATTAGACATAATATATTGGCTAAATGTTATGTTGGACTATTTCCTTTGTAGTTTCGTTTACAGGTAGTAAAAGTTAAGTTTTACCTGTATCAAACAGACAGAGCAGGTGATCATTATTAAATTATGATTTGTGTTTAGTTGAGCTTTGTTGTTAAAAATGAGTGAATGAGAGTTTTCTTTTGTTGTTGACGTAACAAAACCGAATCATAAACAGGTTCTGTTGCTTATCGGATAAAAGAATTTAACCTTGAATTTTTTGTATAAAATTAATTTCACTATTGATTGAATGTATGATAAACGATAGTTCAAGAACTCGTCAATCTTTCATTTCTTCTTTTTTTGATTGTTAGAGTTATTGATTACTTTTATTAAAATTATGATTCAATGAAATTAATTTTACATTAATAATTTGCATTTAAATATTTTACCAATTCGAATAAGCACTATACTCTTTCAATACCCTTCTTTTTACTTTTATATTTGATGTCCTTTCCCCTACCTTACTTTCATTGTTGAACCACAAAAGGTCACGGCTTACAACTACATGAGGATGCTGCAAATAAAATGAAATAAATTGTAATTTTATGAATCAAAATCATTCACATTAAATCAAACAATCAAGTTGTACAGTCTCATGCACTTACTTTGCATAACGCTCCAATTACAGGAACAATCCAAATGCTACTACCGCTAATAATTATTAGCTGAAATCATTTCCTCAGTATTTTGAAATTGTCAAATTGCCACAAATTGAATTTTAATTTCATAAAAACATTTCTTCCGCTTTTGTATTTTGATGAAAGTTAAATCAAGCATGGAAAAATTTTTACAAAACTTCCACTCTTCATTTAAATAATTTTTGAACAGTGCGGTAACGAAATGCAAAGCAATTATGATAAGGCCATTCGGATGATCGAAAATACAAAGCTCTACCTCTTTGTGCTACTTTTGGAATTATTGATGTTTACTTTTGTTAAGCATACTTTTGTTTATTTTTGAATGTGTTATTTACTGGATTATTAGCCTCACTTAGTTGAAGTGTTACTCGAACTAAAGGCGTAAAATCAGATGAGAACATAATAGTATCTTAAGACTGATGATAAATCATATTGAAATTTAACCACAGTTTTATCGAATTTCTCATCCAGCATTTTGTATTGATTCAAATAAAAGCATATTACGGATTTCAGGTCCTCTGTACGGTCATTTTCGTTTCAGGGTGACATATTTGAAGTGTAAAACGAGGTTAAACGCATATTGTTCGCACAAATAAATTTATCTATCGTTTCCCATATTATCACTATTACTACATCTTTTCCTACCTGCCTACCTATCTCTCCTTATCTTTCTCCCTCATAATATTATTTACTGGTAATTGTCGAGAAGAAAATTGTAAAAAGTGTAACAGATCAGTTCTGATAGAATAATAATAATATCATTCTGCATGTGTTTGTGCGTATCGGTTATGATGACGTACATTGTAGACGGTCGATCGTGTAATTTTCTAATTGCATTAATCGCAATTAACTCAATCATCTCTTCCTATTCAATGCCACGACAAAAATCCTATCATCAGGTATACTGCTTTCTTAAATTACTCCAACTCTTTGAGTTTACTTTCGTTTAACAGTTTACTTTCGTCTTTGAGTTTACTTTTGTTTTTTTTTTTAAATCATTTGACCAATAAACCGCTTTTAAATCTAATAAACGACAGATTTATTCTGAAATAATTATGCATAGTAATAAAGCAATGTTTTTATTGTATGATAAAGGAATGTGTAAAATAGATAAATGTTAATTGCTATCATTTCTTAGCAAAATATCAACGATAAATGCTCATACGTGTGGTTCGAGAATGTTTTAAAAATAGTTCGCTCATATTTTGAAATGACAATTTTCAAACAAAAAATAATTTGATCCTTTGATTTTCAAAAATTAGAACATTGCCGCATAAATTATTTGCAAATAACATCCATTCAAATTTCGGAAATCATTCATACATCACTTTTGATTCACACATTATTTTCTATTTAGATAGTTTTTTTCTTTTCAAAATGAAAAAGAAATTTTTGACGGATATTTGCATCTTCAATTTTCCGTATTCTATTCAACCGTACATCGATGCATACGACAGCAAACAAAAAATTTGATTTGTTATTCTTTTTAAAAAGTAACACGAAAAAGTTTTCAGTTACATCTTTTCCTTTAAAATTTTCCTTTAACTAACTTTCCTTTAACTTTTCCTTTAACGTATATTTCTATTTCGTATGAAAATACTGCTGATATTTTAAATGATTTATCTTTATCACTTTTACAATACTTTTAAATTAATCGTTAATCTTTGACACAACAGAAAAGAATTAATAAGTAATTAATAAGCAATTATTTCAAAAATTTATTTCAATAATTTTTTGATAATTATTTTTTGCAGCTCGACTCAATGATAAAACGATGTTTTCGCACAGTTTGCAAGGATTGGATCCACGAATGTCATTGGTTCTGTGATTTGACAAAAGGAAGGGTTCGTTCATTTCATTTTTTCAAAAGAAACCAAAACAGACTTTTCTTAGAATATCGCTCTTTTGCGCTTTCTTTTTAATTTTAATTAGGTAGTAAATTAAAAACCTTCAAAAAAAACTCTTTCAGCCATTATATGGTCGATGCATGGAATGTTTGAGTTGGAGAGGGAGACATTGCTATGAATGTTTCGACCTGTGATACGTTACCATTGCTGTATATATGCTACTAATTAATTAATTAATTAATTAATCGGCATTCATCTATTATACTATTGCATACTGAACTGAATGCTAAAAATTGATAGTTTTTTTTTGCGAGCGATATTTTGAAACCTCAAATGGAAGAGGAAAAATCAAGTCAATTAATATTTTTAAAAATTGAAAAATACGCAAAGTTAGTAAGCCTAAACAGAAAGTTTTAAAACTTTATTAAAATGCAACTATTGAAAGTATTCGGTGATTGTATTTTTACGTAAAAGAAATGATTGCAAACTTTTACGTGAAATATTCTAATTATGTTAACTTAATATAACTGTTCTAAATGTAATGCCAAATTTAACTTTCTAATTGCTTTATATTATGTTCTTTGCTAAGTAATTAATAATAAGATGTGGAAACTTATTGTGATGCTTTTCTGGCAAACAATCGCCAATATGGTCAGTTAGATTTGCATGGATGGACACTTATCACTGACCACAAGAAAAATTTGGAAATTTTTAATAGCGCAGATGCAAGCATAGGCGCCGTATTTTAAATAAATACCAAAATTTTGTTTTAAAAAAAAACATAAGAGTTGCTGAAAGGAAGTGGAAGAAAATATTTCAAGAAAAAAAGTTATTCATTTAATGAAGTTGAACTAATTACATATTTATGGTTCTATAACATTTTTGTTAAATTTTGAAAACAATTCGAATATTCGAGGAACTAATCTATTTTATTTACATTGACAAATCGCCGACAAATTTTATGTAAATGAAATGTAATGAAAATATATTTTCTTTTTGATAAGAATGTTATAAGCAACGAATGTTTTTTTTTCTTTTGCTTTCTCTTACAACAATTACTTCACTTTTTCGATTTTCACAAATTTTCATAAAAGTACAAAAAAGAAATTTCATCAAATTACTGGGCGAAATTTCTACTAAAATTGTATTTCATTGCATAAATAGCTGCCGAAAAATGGTACCACACAAATAATTAGTTAATTGACGCTTGAATAGTCCAGGTAAAGGTATGGTTAATCACCGCACAACTTAATTGTCGACAAAAAATTAGAAACTTTTGAAATTAAATGGATAATTGTGAATTATTTATTTGTATTACAAATTCTAAAGCTACAATACCAATATCACTGAAGTGAAAAAAAAAGTTGTGTAAATGGAATGAATAAGAGATAAAAGATGAATTGATAAGTTCTAAATGGATAGTTTCATTTTAGAATTAATTAAATAATTCAGTTAATTTTTATGATAAATAAAATTGAAAAGTACGAATTTAACAATTACTGCAATGCAAGCGATAAATTCAAAGAAGAATGCTTGTTTTTTTTCCAAATTTCTTTTTATTTTTTTTATTGATTTCTCTCTGTGACTTCTTCATTTCATGAAATTTATGCGCATTTCGCATCGTTCCCTTCTGATCTTTTTGTCAATTTGTTGCTTTTTAGTGCCGCCGAATGATAGGAAATTAGAAATAGCATGCTATTTTGTGTGAAGCAGACTGCCACTGAAGGAAAATGAGTAGTTATATTTAAATATTTTTCAAATAAATTTAATTAACTGCTACTTGCAGTTGTAAATTGCCATTAACTTTACTCGTATTATTTATAATTCCGCTCATTTCATTAAATTTAAGCATTTTTCTTCCTTTTTTTACTCACATTTTATTCAATTCCACCAACGCACGATTTTGCACACTTTTTTTTCATTTTTAAAATGCTAAATTTTTACATATTTGAAATATTTAATTTCTAATTATCACAGTATTTTGACGAAAATTAATGGCATCGTTTGTGAAATCACTTCCTAATCTGCTTTTATGTGATTTTTATATTACTTCCTGGCTCATCTCAATAAAAAACACTGTTCATTTTTGGCTTTTTTAATTGGAAATAAATTTTTTTGAACTTTAGTTTAATAAATGGACGTTAGAGGTGATTGATTATAAACCGTTATGTGTAAGCTGTAAGCTGACGAACAAGGTAAGCTGTATTTTCAAACTTTACAAAATTCTTTTATATTTAATAATACTGTGGTACTTTAATACTAACATTAAGCCCTTAAAAAAATTTTGTTAGTTTCATTTTTTTTAAAATAATTTTGCTAGTATTTCTGAGCTTTGTTTGAAACACATTTGACATTTACTTTTCAATGTGATTGGATCATACATTTATCTTTGTTTTATCATAGAGTTGTTAGAAATTGTAATTGTTGATTGGATTGATTGTTAGGAATTGTCGGGTTCGTGCTGCCAGGTTCGTTCGTAGGTTAGGAGCTGTTCCGATTCTATTCACCAAAGTTTGTTCGGTGAGGAGTACTGGTTTAGGGTAGTTGGTGTGGACGAGAGTTATTTCGTAATAGGTTATGAAGGCGTCACGTAAATAAAATAAAACATAGGGGTCGAACGATTAAATCAAAGGAGGCAGTGTGGGAGCGTGAGGTTGAAGCCGAGTCGTAAAACAGGACCGTTAAGGCTGTTGAGACTAACAAGACCAGATAACCAGACCAGCAAGACTGATCAGATTGACAAGATTCTTAACCAGATTGACCCGATTAATTGTAGTAAGAATGGATGTAATATATAGAGTTAGTAGAAAGGGAAAATATGGGAGTGGCTTAGTGATGTTGAAGGATTTCACATTGAGAATTTTGAATTGATAATAGGATCATCATGGAGAAGGGAATTTACATTGTTAATAAGATTGTTGTGGGAAAGGGAATTTACAACGACAATAGGATTAACGTGGGAAAGAAATTGATATTGGTAATTTAATTTTGAATTGATTGGTAGGTTAGATGGAAGTGTTAAATGTGGTTGGGATGCTGTAATGAAAGTTTTGGGTTTTAGTTATAGGATTTTCGGATTCTCGACAAGAGTTCAACTAAGACATCTTTAACACAACAGCGTGCGTCAGAATGCAACGAAAAAGCTGTCGTTATTCGAAGGATGATCGAAGTAGTACAAATGATTTCACATATATCTAAATTTATATTTGCAATTCTATAAATTCATTTTTAGTGCTATTGAAACTCTGCAAGAATTTATAATTTCCTGAATGTTTCTTTCTCTAAATCGAGAACTTCATTTCCAATCAGGACAGAATGGAATCGAACCACTACTTCCAGAAGGATGTTGAAAAACTGTCATCTCATAAATGGATCCGGATGTTCAATATCTTTAAAGTCATAAAGTTGTGGAAAGCTTCTCTTAGATGCTATTTTCATGTTATTTGTTTATCAATATTACAATGTAGAAAAATGATACACTCATTTATTTATAACTTCGTTGTGAATTTCGAGTTTTTATTTGTGACAAACTTTCAAATCTATGATTTGAACATATTTATGATTACTACTGTTAACTATTTCTGCAAATTATTTGTTTAGTTCTTCTGGAAAAGTGTCTGAAATTTCAAGAAATAATATCGACAGAGATGGTCCTTTCCTTCGAAAATTAAAAACGACTTAGTAATTCAGTGACGTATTATTGCATCATTTAGCCTTCCAAACGTTCGGTAATTATTCCTCAATTCTTCACTTCCTTTGAGCTTTTTTTCCGAGCCAATTTCAATAGTTTCATTAAAAAAAATTTTTAAATGCTACAATTAATATTTCAAAAGTATTTACGATGTTTTTATTAAATTACATAGCCAGTACCATGCAATATATTTCATTTAAATTAAATAACGTTTCCCAATTTCAATAAATTATTTCAGAATATGAAACGATTTTTTGATATTTGGTAAAATCAAATAATTAATTCAACAATCACTGTTTTTGGGCCTAATGTTATGTCGATAAAGTTAGTAACGAGTTTTACAGTACATAAGAAACACATCTTCACTGGTGGTATTACTAACAGCTGTTAATGATTCAGTTCCGCTTAGAACTTTCAGTTGTGTGATTTTATCATATTGCTGATATGAGTAAGGTAGAAGGAAAAAACTAATACAAAAGGTTTAAAAATTCCTTAAACCTAATGATAAAAAAATATAAAGAAAAAGAGTTTTGGAAAATTCTTCTATATTATCTTGACAGGTGTATTTGGATAATATTTATCAAGAAAAACGACAATAATTAAGGCACTTCATGTGCAGAAATAATGGTTTTTTCTGAAAAATAAAGAAAAAATTTAGACTGTTATTTCATGCCACACAATATTATCTTTTGAATTTTTTCTCTGAATATAAATACTTTAAAATTGTTCGGAAAATTTCTAACGGAACTTTTGAAATTCAAACTTCTGTTTAATCTTTGACTTTCACTTTATCTTTTTTTTTCAAGGATTTCTTTTTGAGAATCAAAATCAAACTAGCCAAAACATAACACTAACTTGAAGAAATGTTGAAAGCAAATAATTGATGGCTAATCGAGTAGTTGAATCTTTCAATGTTTTAATATAAAACCATAGTGAGAGAAATGTTTCTCAAACATCGAACATTTGTAGGGCCTTCTGCAGCTATGAATTCTCATATGTAATTTCAAATTCGATAAGTGAGAAACTTGCCCAGAAGTCCTTGCAATTATATGGCTTTTCACTGGTATGAGTTCTCACGTGTAATTTTAAATCCGATGACTGAGAAAAATTAGTCCCAACATTCTTTACAATTGTAGGGCTTTTCACCGGTATGATTTAACATATGCACCTTTAAATCCTTTAAAGGGTTAGAGAAATTTCTCCACGTAAATAATAATTAAAACGCAAAATCGCTTTGATCTTCCATCCCATCAGTACGTTTGAATATATTTTATTAAATATTACCAAAAAGGACCAACGATTATACCCGCGTACATATATGCGATAGTTTGTATAGTTTAAAAACCATTCAGTGTACTGCTAAATTTTATTGCATTTCAGAATTAACAAGAAATGACATATACAAACACATATTTCATATGCTTTTCTCTCCTCATCTTTCAATCAATCATTCGGAGTGCTATAAATTCATCAGAGTTTCAAAGAAAACTTAACACTGCAATATTTTGAAGACAAATTTAGATGAAATGAATAATTTCACTTAATTTCGAAAATGAAAGGTATTTTGTTTAGTAGCTCTTTCTAGTCTCTCTCTCAGATATTAACGGAGCTTGTTGTAAGTTTATGGTGCCAATGGTGCTAATGAGCATCGTGTCAATTGTATTGATCCTTGTCAAACTGAAATTTGAACTAGTCCAACCATTCTGTGCTCAAAAAATCTAAATTTCATTAAAAAATAAGGAAGAACCCGAAACACCTACTAAACAAAGCACTTTTCATTATAACCCACGAAAGAACTACGCAGGTTTCGACGTAGCCCGCTAAAATTCATATAAAACTGAAATACTTTGCAGCAGAAGAATTGTGCTTCACCAGTGGGCTTGGGTGTGGTTTGCTAAAATTAGAAAGGATTATGATGCAATAGTGAAATGCCAACTTTTGCAATCTTATAGAGACATTGTGGTTATGCCATTTTTCCTCACGTGGGTATTGCCTGGTATTCTGCCTTTTACGCGTGGCGCTGAAGCGTAGTGAGTTAGTTTGGGAATATTTGAGATCCAGAAAGTATTTGAGTATGCTACATACGTAGTTACCGGTTATTGTTTGCTACTGAGACTTGTGTATGATATAAAATTTCGGCAAATTAAAAACTGGCATGTGAAGAACAGATCTCGCCAGCAAACATGTGTGGAAAAAATGAATTTCAGAATTTAAATTTATGATAGGCCTCGATCTTTGCTACGGCTCGAAAAAATTTTAGAAATGGAATTGACAACAATTATGCACTCTTCTTTTCTCTTGCATTAAAAAGTAATCGGAATCGATTAGAATCTAATTTAATTTTATGAAATTTTACAGATAATTTCCTGCTTCATTTCGATTGATATTATTAAATTAATTCTTCCGAAGAATGTCACTTGCGGATGAGCTTTTGGCAGATTTAGAGGATGAAGAATTAGTGGAAGAGACGGAACAAGATGGGGGAGAAGGCTTGGAAGAAGTAGACGAACAGTTACCATCTATGACTGCTTATGATCGAGTTGGATCAGTAGCAAAATTACTGGCGAATCAGAAGTATATTAATATAATTTTTTAAAGCTAATTAAACATGAGAGAGTTAGAAGCAAGGTTTCTTTAGTCAGTTTTGGACTTGTTTCACGTTTTTTATTCTTGGTTACTTATAGTTACAAGGATCTCATCAAAAGAATGCAGCAGCAACTAAATTTGAAAGAAATTCCGCCAGTTACAAAGCCACTGGAGGCGGATCCACAATACAAATTAATTGTAGAACTTTCTGGGGTACGTAATAAATCAGTTTTATGTTTTGGTTCAATTTGAAATTCGTGTGTGCAGATTTGTCATATTGCCCTTACAACGTGAATAATGCAGTTGGCAAAGTATTGTTTGTCTATCTTATCAACATCACTCATAAAAAGTTACTTTATTAATTAGGAGTTAATGCTATCTGGGCTATGTATCGTCTGAGTTATACGTAGTGTTCCTCTGCTTTCTACATTAGTAATGTTTTTGTTTATAAGTTTTTGCTGAAATTTTTTTTTAGCTTGCGGCTGAAGTGGACCAAGAATTGAACGTTATTCATAAGTTCGTACGTGACAAATATGAAAAGCGTTTTCCTGAGTTAGAATCTCTAGTGCCAAATGCATTAGAATATTTGGCAACTGTAAAACTTCTGGGAAATGATATTTCGACTAAAGGACAGAATAAACAGATTTTGAGGTCTGTTAATTTTTTGTCAGAAATGCTTTTTTCTAATTAACACTGAAGTATTTTGACCTTCAAATCATTTTTTTCTTTTTTCAACCTTGTCATGTTCTCGGAGCTAAAAAATGACGTGGCGAAATGTGAATTTCAGTGAAATTTTGGCACCCGCTACGTGCATTGTGGTTAGTGTAACGGCGTCGACCACACAGGGAAAAGCTTTGGAGCCTGACGAATTAATAGCAGTACAAGAAGCTTGTGATATGGCTGAACAGTTGCACACTGATCGGCTTAATATGTATCAGCTGGTTGAATCGAGAATGGCACTTATTGCACCGAATCTGTGCGAAATCTTGGGAGCTGGTACGGCGGCAATGATCGTCGCCAAAGCTGGTGGTAAGTGATTATTAGGTGTTATCTTTTATCCCTCGGTAAACACTTTAAAATAACAAGTGTTAATTACAACTTGATGAAATTTGATGAAAAAGCTCGTGTAAGATGCTGGTTTCTGTGTTGCAATTTTATTCTTCCCTTGTGTATGTCTCAACTTGTGGAAAGGGAGAAATTACTGACGAGAATACAGAAAGCTGTAGTCACAAAAAAACAGGGAAAATATTAAGCAGTCTAAGCAGCACTTCTGGCTCGACGTCTTTTTTTCTCCTAAGCATAAGAATGTTTTTTAGGTCTTGCTCCACTGGCGCGCCTTCCCGCATGCAATGTACTAATTCTCGGTGCGCAGAAAAAGACGCTGAGTGGTTTTAGCTCTACGGCTGTATTACCGCATGCTGGTTTCCTTTTCTTTCATCCTGTTGTGCAAGGAGTTCCACCAGACTTGAGGTACCGTCGGTGCTGGCCATTTTGGTTGTATAATTTTTTGCTTATTAATAGAGGGAGGATATTATATCAAAACTCATCAAATTAATATGGGTGGTTTATTTAAATAACATATGTGACACATTTTTGTATTGTCACGCATTTTTAGACAAAAAGCTGCTCGATTATTGGCAGCGAAAACAACGCTAGCTGCTCGTGTTGATTTTATTCATGAGTCAGCAGATGGTTCGATCGGAAAAGGTTTATTTGAACAAATAAAGCAGAAAATAGAAAAAATGTTGGAGCCTCCGCCAGTAAAGGCTGCAAAACCTTTGCCAAAGCCTTTGGATAAGGTTAATTCTGTCTGTTGTGCTTGTTTGTACATTTTAATGAGAAAATTCACAATAGAACCAACTCTAGAAATTTATTTAGTTCTCTTACTGTTTTAATCCACTCACAGTAAAACTGTATTTTATGCTCTATTATTAATGTTGAAATAGAATTATGAATACTCTTGGAAACATCAAATAAGCCACGAAGGCACCTGATGGGTAAAAGAAGGCAGAGAATGCTTTCGTTGTTAGCTCGTTTTAAAAAATACATTTTCACTTACCTTTTACATGAAGATTATCATTGCAAAATTTACATTTTCGGCGCAGTGAATTGTCAATCTCTTGATCCTTTTGTTTGTTTTGAAGTTACTTGATTTAGTTTATGTAATTTTTTAAAGGCTAGTAAGAAACGTGGAGGTCGCCGAGTAAGAAAAATGAAAGAACGATTAGGCATGACGGAATTGAGAAAAAAATCAAATCGCATGAATTTTGGTGAATTAGCTGAAGATGTTATCCAAGAAAATATGGGATTTTCGCTTGGACAAGCGTTGAGTGGTCCATCTTCTGGAAGCCGCATCAGGAGTGCCACAGTCGATCCGAAAACAAGAGCCAGGTACAATTATATTGCACTCTTATTTTATTAACAATGTATATTCTCAATACATTTTTCTTGAGTTCCATATGACATAATAAGGCATGGATTACACAGAGTTTAAAATTTTCGATATATTTGCTCACTACTCCATTTATACACATGTAATTCTTTCAAATATATGAATACCTGTATTAGGATGTCACAAAAGCTTCAAAAAACAATGGAACGACAACGATCAATGGGTGGTGTAACTTCGATCCGGTCACGAGCAGCGGGAACTGCATCAAGTGTGACTTTCACTCCTGTATTAGGATTAGAGATTGTAAACCCAACAGTTAAATCCGATCATGTTGGTTCCTCTTCTACAACTTATTTTTCGCCTTCTGCTGCATTTGTAAAAGTTCAGACTCCGATGTTACGACCTTAAATGAGAGGTGAGGAATCTTTCCGAATATTTCCACTATTTGATGTTTCAAATACGGAATTAATAATACTCTCTCATTAATATGTCCAATTTTCATGACAACGTAAATAAGGTTATGAAACTATTTCGAGTTTTTTTATTCGCAGTTCTGATGCAAAATCTGAAACAAACGCAGATTGTGCTTCAAACTACCGTTTTTATAAATGTTTGCATTTGATTGGTGCTGTATAGCTTATTTTGTTTGTTTTTGTTGATCGGAATAAATACCGAAGTGTATAGTATATGTTTCTAATAGCTTAAAATTGTTTCTATCAACGAAAGTACCTTCTGCTGTGACGGGTAATTTCGTATTTGCGTATTAAAATAATATTTTTTGCTTTTACATCGGACCATCTATTTTTTCCTGTTATGAGTTAGTAGTTAAGCAAATTCGGTGATTAGAAATTCATGTATTTTGGAATAATGGATGTTAACTCACTAACTAAAAGCTCACGAGTGGAACTGGTATATGATAGAGCAGAGAGTTCTTGGGCATGAAGCTGCCATTGCAGTGGTGTACTATGATGGTGATGGTTATCAATTACAAATTTCTTGATATGTAGCCATTTTTTAATTTTGAGTAAAACAACTGTCGGAATTACTTTTGTCAACCGAATGCTTGTTACAACTTTAGGAGGTGCTTAAGGTGTCAAGAAATCAAATGTTGCATGTCTGATACACTATCATCTGCGTATTTATCACTAGTGCCAACCGTTTATTGTGAAACTACAATACTACCCTCAGAAAATACTTTAGTCGACTTGACTGGACTGCTAAGGAGGGCGTATATTCCAGTCCTCTAATTGGTGAGTTTATTGAGTTATTTGTCTCAATATGTGCACATTGTTCGGGGATCAAACTGCAGCGTGTAATAGCCTGCAATGTAGTTAATAGTTCGAGCTTATTTTAAAATAGAGAAAGGTTTATTATTACATGTCTACTCCGTGATTCTATTCTTTTGGAGATCTTACTGCGGAACTTTAATCGAATTTACAAATGGCTCACAATTTCGGAAGTGCTGCAGTTGATATTGAATTGGTTAGTGTTTTTATTTTTACATCTTAGTTTTTGCGGGACATCGGAAAACATGGCTGACTATTATAGTGGATAATTTAGGCAGCAGACATTGCATAATTTGAGTAGTAAATCGTTTAGTTGGAAAAAGAAATCTCAGCAAGGGAACAGGAAAGACGTGACCAGCAATATATCGATTTAACTGGAGAAATTGCTGGAGCAACTTCCTCGAAGTTGCGACGTTCCACCGTTGAACCTGATTTAAATAGCGATTTTGACACACTAGATGAACCGATTTGGGATACCATTGTTAGTTCTTGTGTGGTGTTATTTGATTATTAATGATGGACCGTTGATAATTTTTAAATTTTTTATATAAGAGTCATTTCAATTACAGAGTTTTTTCAATTGAATTACCTAATATTCATTATGAGAATAAGAAATCTGCATTGCAGTCATAAATATACTGCCTAATATAGTTTGAAATGTTAACTTCTTTAACTAATTATCTCGCTAAACCGTTTATTTTTAGAAACGGGATTTGCGTACTATAGGCACAAAATTTGGACAAGTTATGGCACCTAGAAGCAATCAGCAATTACTTCGAGATTGGGATCTTTGGGGATCACTCTTTATATGTGTTTTTATTTCATTGTAAGTTATTTCATTGCTTACTGTTGTGTCATACTGTTGTGTCACTCCATATAACGCGCTCCTACTGTTTGCATTACTTTTTCTTTCAGTCCTTCTTTCCTTGACTGAATTAGGAAAGAAGAAGCTGAAAATTTTGTATTTCACACATTTTATAATTTTGTATCAGTCATATTTGTTTTTAAGGATGTTGCAAGGAGGCAGAAGTGGCAAAGGTCCTCATTTCACAGAAGTTTTCACTTTAACTTTCTTTGGCTCATGCGTTGTCACTCTGAATACAAAGCTGCTCGGCGGTAACATGTAATTGCTTATTATTGTTTTCAGTTGTAAACGGAGAAAAAATTATCACTAAATGGCTTTTCCTAAAGAAATCGGACCAGTATAATTCTAGATGAACCTTGTTTTATGTGCGTTTTCACATATAAATATTAGAAATTTTGAGAATATTATTGCTGCACCAATAATTTTAAACTGTTCATGAAATCGTAGCGTGCTCCAACGTTCGTTGCGATGCCATGCATCAATAGTTAAAATTATGAAACGGAGGAATGGTTATAGTATAACGAACGAGTATCGCTGAAATGGTTAGGCATGATCAAACTCCCATATCGCTTTAAACGCTCAAAGCTTTTTTATGATTTATTTTAATCAAAGTACTGCACACGATTGTATTTTTGTTTTGTTGAGTTTTGTGGAGACGTCACAATCAAAACTAAATTGTTTGCCCTTCCAGATCATTTTTTCAATCGCTCTGTGTGCTTGGTTACTGTTTGTTGCCTCCTGGTTTAGCAGCTGTAGTATGCAAATTTATTGAAATGAACTCCAATCAAACACCGTTCCACTTTGCTTTACGTCTTTTAGTTACCGCGGCTGGCTTTATGTGGGCAGTATATGGTAATTTAACTGGTTGATTTTTTGATTGTAACTAACACGTTTACCAGAGAAACAATGCATTATTTTAAAAAATAGAACTCATGAGGTTCAAATAAGAATTTTTATATTTTTTCAAATCACTAAAGACAAAATGGATAAAAAATTGAAAGAATCACAATTCTGAAATTATCTTCTTTTTTCAGCTTCCATGGTGTTCATATCCAGTTCACAACCGCCGAAACGAAAGATGCTCGCACTTTATCCAATTTTCTTATTCTATTTCGTTGTCAGTTGGATGATTATTTCGCACTCAAGTTTTTGACTTTTTCTTTTTGGTTAGTTGTGCAAATTCCAGATGTGAATATTTGTACTGTGATGAAGAATTTCTGGACATTCAAAACATTTGTTTATTTTTATCCGGTTTGTATCAATGCTTAGCTAGTAAAATATCTCTCGTCTTATTGGGCTGTACATCATGCCATATAGTTCTCTTTAATGTAATTTCTTTCAAAAGTAACATCATTATAGATTTATTTGTTATCACTGTGATTAATGCGTCTCATTCTTTCTTCCTTTGCCTTTTAATAGAATGTATATTTGTATCTAATATTTTAAGTGACCTACATATGCAAAGTCTTATGAAGCAAGAAGGGTGATAAAGGACTGTGACGACTCATATAAAATCGATTTTTCCTAGAAATTGAAATTCCTGTTACTCTGAACTGCAAAAACATTTATAATTATTTAGTAAGTGTTATAGTTATTTATATCCACATATTTGTGTCCATATTTGGGCTTTTGTCATTGTGTTGCGATATAACGGAGATTTGGAATGCAGTTTATTTGTTTCTTTTTCAGTTGTAATTCAAAATATTAGTTTTGCCTATATATTTTGCTCATGCCATCGTCCTTGAAAATATTTGTTTTAAAGTGTATTAAAACATTTCCTTCATTTCACAAACATTATTCTCATTCTGGTTTCATTCTAAAAATTTTTCCTCAAGAAAATGGCATATTCAAATTTTATATAGGTAAGTATTCAAATTTCATATACTTCGTACACATGGCAAATGTACATTAAACCATTTGGCAATATTCAAGTTATATGAAGCTGAGTTGAGCGTGGTATTCCATATTGTTTGATTTACTTTCCATTCATTCGTAGAGTTATTTACCTTCTTTCTCTACGGTACATTTGCATATTTCTTCCCAAATTTTGACATTCAAGTGCACAATTGTTCAGTGCTGGATTGGTGCTTATAAGTTGAAAAAAGTACTGTTTTTTCAGTTAGTGCAAGCAGGGATTGTATTGACTGCAGGTGTGCTTTTTTGTTTCATTTTGCAACCTTTCCTGTTTTAATCTACGCCTTCAAAGGACCTGTATTCTTTGACACAGCAGACGAGTTATGTTTGAAAAAGATAGAAACATTGGCTTAGATTTTAATTTCATTCAATGGTCGTGTTTAGGACAGGTGATACTGTTCTGGGAAATTTATCTTACATTCTATTCTCTAATTTATGCTATATCACGGAATGACGGAAACGGTTATCTGGTCATCTCAAGATGAAATTGATGATCAAAATGATGAAGGTGTGCCTTTTCGTTATTAATTTACTCCTCAATGTTTTCTAATTTTATTTCCAATGGGCAATAGGATGCAAAGATTTCTGGGAAGTCATGCGATACATTACATTTTTTATGAACGATTTTTTAGCCTTGACAAAGTAATATTGCCTGTTCCAGAAGGTACAAGTGATATATATATCCGAGGTACACCCATTCCTCCGCAAATTCTTGCAGAAATTTTGATCAGAGTTAATAATTCTCGTGATGTTGGTTACGTGTGTCCTCTGGTAGGTTGTTTTATCTTTCTTATTCGTCATTTCATTACTTTTGATTGTTAACCTATTGAGAATTGATGGAAATAAGTTTTACGCAACAGTGGATAGGTATTCTACCATTTTTTTAATACTCCCTTTTCATACTTCCAATAAACGAAGTTTCCTATTATTTTTTAACAATATAGAATTTATGGCTCCAAAACAGAAAATACATCAAACACATTTGAAAGAATATACGAGTGTTTGGTTTTAATAAGTGCAGTGTATTATTTTCCCACATTTTGTGTTTTACTTTATAATAATGCCGGTTCCCGATGAGAGGCTATAATATTACTTTTACTAATCGTATTAGTGATTTACTTTTTTGTTTTGTCTTCTTTTGATGGTTTTTCGTAACATTTTTTGGTTCGTTGGTTGTTTTTATATTATCTATTTCTGCTACGTGGTCACTATTCCTTTGGTAGCGGTAGTCTAAGACCACATAGCTGCTCCTGCTCCTGTTAGTCGTTCAATTCATAGTTCATAGTGGAACTTTAATTACCGCGGGGTCGTGATGGGTTCTGATGTTTCTGGATTCTAGGATTTCATCTTTGTTTTTATGTTGATTGATTTCTATATTCGGTTTAGGAGGGTGCGAAAGAAAATTGTAGCTATCAGTTCGTTTTTGTTTTTAACAATTGTAAGAGTTGGATATTGGGTGTGGTTCACGGTGTTTGTCTACTGTTCATATGACTAATCATTTTTTTTTCTTTATAGCCTATTTAATTTTCATTAATTTCGATTAGAACTACAAATTATAAATTAACATTAAATTCGACTTTCTACTCTTTTGTTAGAATATGTTAAATATTCTGTTTAGAACTGTTGCAGGTTTGTCGTCGATGGTACAATGTTTTATCCGCTCCGGGTTTCTGGATCGATTATATGATATACCGATCAATGGATTTGCCTCCCACTTTTTTACGAAGTGAACCTTCATTAAATATCAAGAAAATTTCCCTAAGGCGGGGTTTTAAGCGGAATTTGATCAGTAATCCCAGTGGTGATGATGGATCTCTTCGAAGCTGGGAGTTGGGTGAATATGGCGGTGATGGGTAAAGTTTCAATTCATTATTTTGAGCTTTTTTAGAAATGAAAAAAAATGAATACGTTTTTCTGAGATATTTATAGCTTTATTTAAATCTCCAAATTGATATGATGATTCAGATAAGCAGAATTAGCAGAAGGAAGAGAAATTTAAAATAAGCATGAGAATAGAAAATGAGCCGTTAACTTGGACATGATAGGGCGCGATTTATTGCTTTTTAATTAAACTTAGCTTATTAAAATTATAATTTAGTTTCGAAGTCGAGAGACCACCATTAGGTTGCATAAGTCCATCGGAAGATATACCTGTTGCATTTGCGACAAGTTTTGGCTGGTGTAGTAAATTTCAAGTGATTGATTTATGGAAAGAGGGAATTGAGGTAGTTATTTTACGTGTTATTTGTTTCCTTTTTAAATTAAAAACTTAGTTTTCAATATTACCAATAACTAAATTAGTTACCAGTATTATTTAGAACCTTTTTTTTTCCTCATTTCAATGGTGAAGCTATGAAAAAGGCTTCTTGAGCCAATAAGTACAGTAACAAAATTTTTTTCTTATATATCATGGTAGACATGTATTTAGCGTGCTTTTCTGGATGAATTTTGTCCACCAATCACCATTTCGGAGTACTATACTTGTCGCTTCGATTGCCCATCGATATACGTATTGGAAGTTCATTTGCTTCCTGATGGATCTATGCCTTTGGGATTTAGGCCTATGCCAGGAACTATTATTTGCTCTCGGTACCGTCGTCTTGGTCAAGAACGTAATATGAGAGATAAAACAACTGATACTTCGATAACGCGAGTTCGCATGTTGAGTGGTGGGTTTTCATGTTAATTTTATTTTTTTGTTCTGATGAAAAAAATATTTAAGTACTGTGAATTTCTCTAAAACACGAGAATATGATTCTATTCGCCTGAACAAATTATTGCACTTTCTGATAATATATTAATTATTATTTTAAATGAATGCAAAGCCATTACTATCATTTGTTTCATATCCCTGCAGATATTTCATAATCGCACGTAGCCCATCTTTTTTTTCCGTCAGTTTTAGATATTGGGTGGGAAAAGATTGGGCATACATTTTCGAATTATCCTAGAGGCATTCGTTACGTATTATTTCAACACAGTGGAAAAGATCAGCAATTTTGGGCTGGGCATTATGGTTCGAAAATGGCAAAAGCTTCGGTTATTGTAAATTATGGTAATGGAAAACGAAGATTTGTACCTCGATGAACAAAATTCCGGTGGTTTAATGAAGACTCGGTTTAAATTCTGTGTAATTAAAGATTGTTTTTTTACCGGTTACATTGTATTTATTTTCATCGGTTATTGTTTGAATTATATTGTACTTACGTGACTTTCTCGTGAACGCGGTGGCTATTCGTGTTACATTTTTAATTTTACTATCTAAATTTTTTCCACTTAATTGCTCATAATGAGAACTCTCGCGGAAATTATCTAGGACTTATGTCATTGGTTCCTTTCATATTTTTACGTGAGTTGTAATTAGTTGTAATTTTCCTTTTTTTGGTTTCTTTAAAATCAGTTTTGCTTTTCCAGAAGCTAAACTCTCCAAAATGATTTGTCCTTGTTTTTGTAAGAACTATTGGTCGAGAATGAGCAATGAAAATTCTCGCCTAGTTGTTCTAATAAAGAAAACATCTGCGTATTGCGTTCCAATAATGAGTACATGTGTGACTTTTATCCTTACCTCTCATATCTTCGTTAATTAATAGTTTCTGCAGGAGCAGCTAGTGAAGGTATTATTGTTCTTATGCATTTATATAATATTTTTTTAAACTTATAGGTACCTTGAAAGATCAAAGAATAACATTTTGCACATTTCTCTGCGGAATACCATATGCAACTTAAAATTAAGCGTTACTAGAGATTGTAAAGAAAGTTAGAGAGAGAGAGAAAGAGCGGAATTAATTCCGTTGTAACTAATTTATTTTTTTCATCATTCGATTCTTAGCTACTTTAATTTTTTAACTTTTTCAAACATCTACTCTTTTATTTGCAATAGATTTTGCTAGCAACGATCACTTATTCAACTTCATGAAATCGTTAAATATGTTCGTATCATTTTTGTAGATTAACAAAGGCTTCGAAAAAAGTCTTTTTCTTTTGATATCTTTTGATAGTTTCATCTTTGATGGCATTAATTTATTACTGTCTAAATCTTTTTCTTCCATAACTAAATGCGTTTGTAATGCTTGCTGTATACGCTCCATGCATCTATTTAGCCATCCGATGAATCCATCTAATTGTGCTTTCGTTTTCCGAAACTGTATGGAAAATTTAAGAGAGTAAACGATAGCTTAGCTAGAAAAGCGAAGCACTACTTGACGGATGCGATCGATGCAGCTTTTCTTGGCTTTCACTATCATCAATTGTACTTCTAATTTCACTTATTCTGACTTTACATCGCTGTTTGTAACTCATATAATATTTCGGACATAGTAATAAACTACTTTTTCTTTTTGAAAAAATTCATGCACGAAAATTGCTGTAATTTTTCAGAGCATTAAGTATCCGTTCCCTTTCTTCCACAGTCGCCTTTATGAAAGTTTCTACACTTTCTTAAAACAATTAGAGAGATCAGAATGAATTGAGAATAAGAGGAGTTTAGTTTCGTAGATTTTTGGTTCGAATGGTGATCATTGTAAACTTTGTTAGAAGATAACATGCTGAATTTATAATTGAAGCATGCTTAATATGCTTATTATTTTGTTGGTGAAAGAGATTTTTTAATTCTGGAGAAGGTATATTGTAAAAGTTTAGTTTTCATGATTCGGCGATTCAGATGTCTATCTATCCATCCAGTAATTTCATTATGATGGATATTTTCAGGATTTGATCCTATGCTATCATTTCTACGATGTTTCAAAAATGAAGATTTCAAGACCTGGCTTAAGTGTTAGTGCCGCAGCTCTCTTTGCTACCCATCTTAATGCACCTTCTTCCAGTGTTCTAATGGTATGGTCACGTAATCACCAACAGCTTTTCATTATTATCGGCAAATGTAATGGTGATGTTAGTCTTTTCCGGTTTTTTTGTCTATAGATAATAATATCACATCACTAACACAATTCTTGGAGAATTTGCGTTTGAGTTTGGGACTGAAAAGGCCTAGCACAAGACTGAGTATTGGAACAGTTCTCTTTTCATGGAAGTACCAGAGAAGGCTTAATACATTAGTAATTGCTGTAGACCCAATCAAAACTTTCTTTGATTTTGGGTAAAGACGAAAATAGAGCGTATACAGTTTGTCTTTATTATCCTTTTCCGCTAGGACATTTGCTATGACAGAGTAAGAGTCTCTATTTCTATATAGCTTGTTGTATGAAAGGTCAGGATGATTTTTGACATTTGAAAATCTTGTATGGTTATTCTGGTGTATCGTTTCTCTCCGAATCTGCCCTTATTTTACTGCGGTCTTTCCTGCAAAATGTGTCCCTTTAGTCACGTTTATTTTTTAACCGTGAATCTTAGTTTATTTCAGTTACTATTTTTTACACCTACCAGGCAATATACGAAATTGGAAAATATTTTTAAAAGTCCTTTGACAACAATTTGTTTTGGGAAACTAAGACAAAACAGGTTAGTTTATGGAAAGAATTGATATTTTCGCCGGATTTAGTAGAGTTTGTTTGTTCAAATCATAATCTTATTTTTAATCGTAATTATTCGAGCAGTAGGCTCTTGGCTGTGGTCGTATTAAATCAGCGATTATTAGAAGCGCCAATTTTAGTATTATAGAATGAGTATTGAATCGATTGATTAAAAATCTCCATCATATTATCACTCTGACAAGTATTTGATTTATACCCTCATTATCGGGTATTTTTAGTGATGAAATAGTTGCCATATCGGCAGGTGGTCAGATACGTTCTTTCGACTTCCCACAGACGGATAATCAGAACGGAGAGTTACACAAACCATTACCACTTTTTGAGCAGCTAGTTCAAGCCAATATATGTGCTTCATATATTGGCGACATCGATGGTGATGGTTCATCAGAATTACTGGTTTTGATGACCGACCGATGCGGTCAGTCATTTTGCTTTTTTGCCCATTTACAACATAATTAATCCGTTCGATTATGAGTTGGACCTTGTACCATTGTACCATCACAGCCATGATGGAATACCAGCAGATCTTGAGAGTTAGAATCAGAGTCTTTTTTTCAATATGAATTTTAGTAAGAACTTATCGATATGTTGCGAATCATCTGGCACCACTGAACAAATATGAACTACCATCGCACGTTTATGGCTTCACACTTGGTACCACAACTTCTGGCCTGTGTTATGCACTCCTAGCAGAACGAAATGAAAATTATGTGGTGAAGATCGATTTTAGTTCAAATAGCTGCAATATTTTGCCACAAACATTGGCTTCGAACCCTTCGAATCGAGAGCTTATGGTCCCCAATCAGCCGATATATCTAAACCTGGTTGGATCACTCGCTGCCCGACTGCTTGTGATCAATCCAGGTTATTGCACAATTATCTATTTTCTTTATAAAATATTAGAATTAGTATTACACACCATAATATTACTTATGTAAACTCTTGCGAAAAATCATGAGAACGTGAATAATTTTTAAACTAGAATCAGATTGGTCTAACATCAAATTCTTATGCAATTAGGTCCGATACTAAACACTCCGTCACAGAAGATATGCATAGGATACCACGTTTGAGGCATTCTGTTGTAGAAAGTGGTGCTGAGACAGCGCTGGAGAATCCCATAGGCGATTTTGTATGTGCAACTACTGTTAATCTACAAAATATGTATGTCGTAATCACGCTAGACATTTTTGGTAATTTACTAATTTATGGATGGAGCGATCACATCGTAAGCTTATATATAAAAACGTTTTTTGTATCACTTTAAATATACCATGCTGTATAATTATTTCGCTTTGTTATTTTGAAAATTGAAAGCTAACCATTTTTTGTTTAATTTCTTGCTAGCTTGATTATCGGGTTTGGTAGGAGATGTTAAAAATCCTATAAAGCTGCAGAATTATGTGTTTTGAGTTTTCTGATAAATTACAGACTTTTCAAGCTGGTCTTATAGCGAAAGCGGTGGTTCTGCCGGATGCTGATCGCATAACAGGTGTGCCAGGCCGGAATGAAAACGAAGTTTTAATTTGCATATGTACTGTATATTTCAAAGTTGCTGTTTATCGAATTGATCTTTCATCTGTGCTTAGTTGATTTCAGACCCTGTCTGAAAGATTTCTTATAAAAAGATATTGTAATGATGACTAGGAGCAATAAAAAGATGGAAAAAAATGGGTCACATGTTTTGATATCATTGCAAAAGTATTCCAAAGTTTCTGAAGTTGCATATTTTCTTAAAAGAGTATGTCAAATTAAAGTTAAACAAGACAAAATCTACTCCATTATTTCAAATTTCCTTCAATACATTAGTCCAAATGAATTCTGACAGTAAATTTTGAACTTATTGCTTAAATATTTCAATGTTTTAAATCAAGATTGATTAATTAGTTTATTTATTTGCTTATTTAATTGTTTAATTATTTAATTAATTTTATTTATTAATTAACTTATTTGTTTATTTATTTATTTATTCCATAATACTCTATAGTAAGAATTTTTAGAAAAAAGTTTCTTCCAAAAATTTGTTTTCCGGATATTTGTTGATATTTATCACACTAATCTATCTTATCTCAGTCATATCGTAGATTGTTATAATTCATACGACAGCTGTTCTCAACTCCTCCTTCCTGGCAGAAGTATTTATCGCTATAAACTCCTTCCTTCTTTGCCTCACCCATCTACACGTGTTTTTTCTAACCAAATATTTTATTACCTCATTACAGGTTTGTAGTAAGGAAGTGAACTGTTTCAGCAGTCTGTTAAATTACTGAAAGAAATTCATTGATTATCATATCATGCTTCTTGAAATAAGTTAATGATTTAGGCTGAGAAGGTGAATGATGCGAATATGTTTGTATCGATTGTGGATCTTCTTGTTTTAATTCTATTCATCATGATGATGTCCTTTTTTTTTCTCTAACTTGTTTAAAATGCGAAAAGTAACAGTTGTTTAAGCGGGTGAGTTAAGCTGATCAACTTGGAAGTTATTCCTAATCCTTCTTAAGATGCCGACGACATATTACGTCGAATGATTGGAAAAGATTTCTGATGAATTGTTCAATTTTCCTCAAAATCTTTGCAACATGTAATTTTAAATGAATATTAAATTTTTTTTCCTTTGCTAAATAAATGATCAAATTGGTTCTTAAAAATTGTTCAACTTTTTAAACATTTCTATTTCTGTTGCTAATCATTGACGTACTTTTTGTCTTCCACTTCTACTTCACCTTGCGTCATTTTTGCAGGAATGTGAAATGAATCTCTTAACATACAAATGAAAATAGTTGAAATATGACAAGAAGCTAGCATTTCACTTGCAAATATATATTTTTCCTCTGAAAACCAAATACACAAATAATGCTGCAGTTGTGTGATGACGTAGGAGTTGCTGAGGAATGCATTCATTAATTTAATTTAATTTTAATTTCATATACAATAGCAGAATATCTATTCCTATAATTATTCCATGGCATTTCATTTTCATTTCACATTGTTCCTCATAAATTATTCCAACAAATTACAGGAAAGAGAGCGCTGGGTCGTTTGTTTTCTTTTCGACAAGTTAATGGCTTCATTTGAGTTATTGTTGAAGTTTAAATGAAAGTACATTAGTTGGAACAATTTCTGTCACTAAGATATTTGAGGAATATTTATTATCTATCCATTTTGCTAACAGTTAATTCCGTTCGGAAATTCATCTATTAGTTTGTATGCACGCATGCAGCATTGCAGCTGACTTGCATGCATGCATACAGCATTGTAGCCTATTGGCTACTTTCAGTTCAACAATTTAAAAAAACGAATGCGCATGCATACGTGCGTGTTTGTCAACTCGCTTGGTTGAGTAAGTGAAATAAACATTATTATTAAAATGTTAACAATTCACTGTCTGTTATACTAATATTGAAAATTATAAAAAAAAAATAAAAATTATTTTATGTTCCGGTATAAGATATTCCACCAGACAATATTCCGATCATTCATTAGATTTTCGATAAAAATTAATTTTTAAAATCATTTGATTTGATTCGATAAGTGCAACATTATTTCATGTTTTGCATGAAATTTTATTTTACACATTAATGATTTTTGTCTTAATTGTTTGATTTGATGGACGACAATAAAATAAACAGGTAGACAAGGAAATATTCGATATTATGGAAATTATATGAAACGTTGTATCTTTGCAACTCTCTCAATCTCTTATTTCCGCACCAATCAATCGAATATTGTTAAATTATGGAGAGATTTTTCAAAAATTTTGCGATAAAATACCATAACCTATCCAATCCAAACAACAGTAGTCCATTAATCTCAAAGTTAAAAGTAATAAATGTAAGAGTGAAGAGAATGCCGCCATAAATAAAATTATGAAAAAAAATACAATTTACCTACAATGGTATTTCACACTTCATACTTTGCTGTGCATGCTTTCTTCTCTTTTGCGATATCTGAATTTTGATTGCTAATGTTTGCGAATTGAATAGTAAAGACTACAAGTCTGTAATTAAATAAATAGGCCAAATCAAATTTTAAAAAAAATCAAGTTTATTAGCAATCTTACAAGAAATGAAGCACTTACCTCGCAAATGGTTATCACAGGAACATTCATTCGTCGTATAATTCCAACTATAAAAGTTTTACACTGTTAACCGTTGAAGTTTCTAACGGTTTTCCAGCTCATTTTTTAATTATTTTTAATCGGAAACATTCTGATTGAAGCTGTCGATCGATCCTTCCACATGGCTTCATTTCATCTTACCGCTTGAATTCGAAATTTTAAGACGTCATTTTTGGCCTAAATAATAAGTCTAACAGGGCATACGTGTGAGATTAATTGGAAGAAAAGAAAACTAAAATTCGGAAAGAATAGATTGACATTGAGTGCTAATATTTCTAATTATATTTGAGTGCTTTAACTGTTATTAAATGAATGGATAATAATAGAAGGGCCTTAAAAGTGTAAATTTGATTATCGTTTACCAATTACTATTTCATAATAGTTTAAGTTGAACTTTCAAAAAGAGCTCAATTGCTTTTTTTTTAATTTCAATATAATATTTTTTTGTTTTTTTTGCAAAAAAAACTTTTAAAAAGTCAAATTTTTTTTTCCAAACTTTGCAGTGCTTTAATTGATACACTTAATCACTTCCACTCACTTTCACTTGCGACATAATATTTGCGATGCGAAATAATTTTAAAGTAAAAAAAGAAGTTGTATTTTAAAAAATTAATGAAATAAAGCTGCTGCCCTTCTTTTCTAGTAAATTCTGGAATGAAAAAAAAAAGTGGCTCGTATTTCTTTCTTTGCATTAGTAGTAATCATACTTTCTGACAGGAAAAAAAACCAACAAAAATAAATTTTAACAGAACGAACAAAAAAAAAATGGAAAAATGAAGTAAATATGTGAGCATTAATTGGCTTTCTTCCCAACGGAGCATCTTCCGTAGCACTAAATGCGTTTTTTTTTTCGGCACGAAAATTTTTTTAGATTTTAAAGTCAATTTTACTTTTCCATATTTTCATAATTATTGTTTACCTTACTTACTTAACAATTAGCATTATCAGCTAACTTTTTTTTTTACAATAATAAATATTTGAGGTGTTAAAAATGATGGTAATATTTCAAGATGAAATGTTTGCGCCTAATATTTGCTTATTTCACTAATCGTTAGAAGAGATTTTTCAAAAATTAGTCTTTCCCATTCTATTTTTTACTTTCCTCATCATGCATTATTGAGCATTAAAAATTCTTTCAAATTCCCTTATGCTATTACTTATTTGTAATGTTTAAATAAGGTATTCAACTATCATTTAATTTTCTACAAACGTATAAACGTGTAAAAATACGTGTAAAATACAGGCAAAAAATTTTTTCACATACATTTTTATACAATTCGTTTTTTTTTCCTCAAATTTTGCAAAAATTTTATGTTATTTGAATTAATAATTATTACTAAGCTACTTCCTGTTGGGGTAAAACCCATCGGAAAAATTTTCGTGAAGCCATCGATTCACATAGAGAGGTCCCCCCGCAAATACGCGTTTTTTTAATTTCATTAATAGCTACAAAGCTATATTATCTACGATTAGCATAATATCTAAATACCACAAATTTTATTCCAATTTAATCCTTTTAGCCCGTAATTTTCGTTTCTTTGTAAATGTGTTTGCTAATCTGTTGTTTACGTCTCATTTCAATTGAATTAAGTTATTTCACATTTTCTGCGTTAATCAGCTTACCCGTCATTTTCCATCAATCCCTTAAAAAATTCATCGTCACTGATATCTTATTCCTCCTTTCGAAATATCTCTTTCTTCTATTTCGCCTTTATTAAATCAGTTAAAAGCATCAAAAGCTATCATTAACATTATCGTGACAATTGTGCCGATGCATTTTCATCAAATATCATATTGCATTTGCAGCTATCAGTTAGCAATGGTCAACGATAGCATAAATAGGACGGATTGCTAATCAAAGAACTATAAAGTTGTATTTAACAAATCTTAATTTGAATAAAAATAAATAATTGTTATTTCGTGACATTTATCTGTTAATATATACATCCATATGATTGATCATTGACCTTCTGATAAGTGAAATTACAACATTAGGAATGAATTAATTATTTCTTTCGAATGTTTAGTTTTATGACCACAGCTCGCTTCAACAATTTTATTCGATTCATTTTGATAAGATCTACGTCATCAGCTCTAGCTTCTTTTCGACCGTACACAAACGCTGCGATAGATAGATCACTTCACGCTAAGGATTACTTCTACCACATGATAGCATAAGTTGTTTTGATCTAATTCCCTTAGCTAATAAATTGATTTCATTCATTATTTTGGATCCTGCAATTGTATCAAAAATGATATCGAATTATTTATCATTCTTCTTTTATTTTAAATTCACACCAATTTCTATTAACACTTTAATTTCATACACTAACATGAATATATCTATTTGCAATCATATCACTTGTTGATATTTTCTATATCTGATAAATACACTGATAATGCACACAAATATTATTAGTAATGGATTTTTTCAAAGTTTGTTTTGGAAGAAGAAAGATTGATTATAAATTTAATTTAATTTACTTAGAACACTAATTGTCTGTTCATTTTCTTTTTTAAAAATTAAAACATTTCTTTCCTTCCCTCTTCTCTTTTTCCATTAACAAACAATAATGAAGAAGTTTTTTGAAATATTTTCGAATAGTTACGATGCATATAATTAACTCACACAGATCTGTGTGAGTTAATTATATGCATCGTAATTATTTACTTACATCGTAATTATTTACTTTACTCACACAGATCTCGTCGCTTTAATTTCTTTCAGGTGAATTTTATGGTTTTCATTTGTGACACATCGAATTCATATAAGAAATACTGCTATAGGTGGTGAATGAATTGTCAGTTTCTTCTAATTTTATTACTGAAAACTACTACTGCTCTACTACTCATTATTCAGATCTTTCAGGTAGCTGCAACTACCGAAATTTCAGGTTTGTCTCGTAAATTTCTTGAAGATTTTTTTCTTGCAACACCTAATCTGTAATTGCTGCAATCAATGCGTGAATTTCGATATAAATTGGCAGTAATTTAATAAATGTGAACGTCTTCCTTGAAAGTCTTTTTTTTCCACTTAGTATTTTAATTATTTGAATCGATCAGAGTGGCGGTAGTAACAAAAGAAAATTGTCAGTTCATAAAAACGGAAGGAACAAAAAAAAAAGTGAAAATGCATCATTTGATGTACAATCCGTCCGTCCGTTAATATCAGATTTCTCATAACAAAATGTAATTTTAACATTTATTGCTTTAATTAAAACGACGAAGTGTTTAAAATCAACATTGTTGCATTAGTAATTTTATGAGAGAGTTATTCACTGTTTACATTATCTTAAATACTTAAAACAAACGATAATCTAAGAATTCAAACGTTTATTGAGAAGACAATTGCGCTGTTATACGAAAATATGTTTATTAAATGTTAAAAATTGCTTGCAAAAACCGACAAGTTAAAAGATTAGATATTTAGTTTTAAATTTCATTGCATTTGATATTATAAATATTTAACATTGTAAATTATAACTACGGTAACTACTCCTAATATACTAAAAGTTATTGCCTCACACCTTGCACAGACTTCAGCAGTAAGAAGAGGAAGGATAAGAAGTCTATGTTTGTGAAGAGATTAATTTGAAATACTTTTTGTGTAGGCTTGTGATTTTTATGAATTTAATTAATTTTATTTAACGTTTGTTTGCTTTATCGATTAATTTTATTAAACCGTAAAGTAGCAGTTTAGGTTGTGAGAAGTGTGATTTGCGTTCATCGTTTTGTCAAAAAAGTAGCAGTACGGGTAAAGTGAACTGTGTTTGCCGTCCCGGCTTTGTCGCTGACAGAATCGGAAAATGTCGCCACATGTCTGGTAGCAATTAAATTTAAAATTTCTTTAAATAAAATTGAGAAAATTTCGAAAATTTTATATACATTTTTTTACAATTATATTTGCTAAGCATTTCTGTTTTAATATTTTTTTCTTGCAGATTCTCGCAAAATTAGTATGCCAAATAATAAATGTATTTCCGGACAAGGTGAAGCAATAGCTGAAAAGTATGCAAATATCCTTTTCGACCTTTTTTTTAAATCTGTAAATTTTTAAATCTGCATCTATCATACAAATGATGTTTTAAAACAAATCACAATTGGTTATGTTCAGACAGGTTACCTTGCTTAAATCATTGTCTGAGCTAATTATAATGCATTCTTATCTTCTACTTTTCTTTGCGCACGGTATGAGTGTCATTTTTAATTTCAATTAGTCAAAGAGAAAATTTTGCTCAAAGTTTCAGACAACATCGCAAGTAGTTCTGGCAAAATAAAAATAAATGTTATAGATGTTCGGGGAATTTTTTAAATTTCTGTAAAACTTTTCACAGAAAAACAATTTATAATTATTACTCCAAAGATTTATCAGAAATTTGTGGATAATATTTGGTGCTACAACAACAACTGTTCAGTAAGGCAAATTAGATGGTATATTTTAGAATATTATCGGAAATGCTAAAAAAATACGATCGAAATTTGGTGCCAACCATAGAAGGTGTTGACGTGGACGTTGAAGTACTCATTCAACAGGTTCTTATCAAAAATCCTTCACTCTTAATAAGTGCTGTGAGAAAGAGAAAGAGTTGCATTTCATTATAGATTTTGGATTTCTTCACCTCTTTTTCTTTCTAAACAATTATTTCATACCTTATCTTTGTGCTTTTTGAATTTCTCATCAGAGAAATAAGAAGTGGAAGGAGAGATTTAAAGAATTACTCATTTTAGATATCCGAAATTTCCGAAATACATAGCAGTTCGAAGATGCATATCTTGTTGGCACAAATCTGGCGAGATCCTAACTTATCATTTCAAGTTAGCTTAATTTTGTTTTTCTATTTCTTCCTCTGAAATTTGTTTTAACTGTTTTTATACTGTATGATGCGAGTATATTCACATTTTTTATCAAATGATTTTTGTTTTGAGGGCGCATCAATTGTGTTGAAAGGGAATGGATGGAACTATTTAAATTTCATAAAATTAACAAAATTCAACTTTTTCTTCAGAATGTCGAAGGAGCAGATTGTGTGCAAAATTTAACTTTGTCACATCGTATGATAGAGAGACTGTGGTTGCCGAATGTATGTGTGGTGAACAGTAAAGGATCAGTAATTCATCAATCGCCCACACCGAACGTTTTCGTTGCTATTCTTCCAAATGGCACAGTTTGGATAAATTACAGGTTGATGTAGCAAACTTTTCCGGAAATGGTTCTTTTCTGATATCCATAATGTGGTCGATATGAGCGTCTTAGAATATTCGTCAAATTAATCCCACGCTGATAATGTAAAGAATGAATGATACAAAGTGAAACTAATAAAACTGAAAATGATTAGAACTGAAAATTTTAGAAGAAATGGCAATTTGGGATTATTTTGACTTATTTTAGGATTATGGTAGAAACGCCATGTGAAATGGATTTTTCAATCTTTCCAATGGATCGTGTTGAGTGCAATATGGTTTTTGAAAGTTACTCATTTAATATTGGTAAAGTTCGTTTGCATTGGAAACGTCATGGAATTCCGGTGGAGGTGATCGGAGAAACTAATTTACCAGATTTCCATATGACACATCACGTTCATGAAAAAGCAACGTTCCACTATCCAGCGGGAGTTTGGGATAATGTAAGTGATATGATAACGTTAGTTCTAAAAAAATAATGAAAACATAAGAGACAATTCACACTAAGTTTCTAAAATTAATTTTTAATGTGATATTTAGTTCATAATTTTTATCGTTGCTAAAATACAAATTAGCCTTACGCTCTTTCTGGGTATCTGCTCTAGAAATCAGTGCCACTGACTTTTGAGATTTAAAAAAAGAAAAATGGACTATTTTTCCTAAAATTCAACTTGAAAATTGAGCTTTAAAATTTAATTTTAAGTTGAATTTTAACGACTGTAAACAATTAGGCTAGAATAAGTCATAAGCGATCAAGCTCGAACTTATCATACTTCCTTCGGTGTTAGAATTTATTTAATGGATGTAATGGAGGAAAAATTTCTACGTGAGTTCAAGATGTGTATAATTGCAGTTGAATATAAAGTTATATTTTCGTCGCTCTTACGGATTCTATTTGTTGCAAATTTATCTGCCGACCTACTGCATGGTGCTCATTTCATGGATATCATTTTGGTTGGATCGTCGATCGCTTCCAGCTCGGGTCACCGTCGGTGTTTCGTCAATGATGGCACTTACCTTGCAATATTCCAATGTTGCAAGAACACTTCCAAAGGTTTCATATTCTCCAATATCACAATATTTAAATTGCTGTTAGCTCAGCTTTATTCAAAAACTCAGGATGCATATCTCCTAACAATTCAAATTTTATGTTATTAATTGTTTGAAAACTGTAAATAAAAATTCTATACTTTTCATTTGAAAAAAATCAAATTAAACATTTAGGGTAAAACAATGAATATTAAAATATTTCATTACTTTGATTATCCTTAAGGATTGTGAGTAAAATGAATTTATCTCTAATTATTATCAGTTTGCCTTTGACATTTCTTTAAGCATTTAAATTTTCTTTCTAAATTCTTTCAGGTCTCATATGTAAAGGGTTTGGATTTATTTATGTTTGGTTGTGTTGGCTATATATTTTTATCAATTGTTGAATTAGCTATCGTTGGAATGTTGGAGAAGCCAACGTCAAAAAGTATTGATAGTGATATTGGTGATAGCACGAACTTGCTCCTAAATGAACCTCAATCAGATAGACGATTATTCAAGGAAAGCCGTCGGAGGAAGAAGGTTCCGTAATATGATAGTTATTTCGTCTCGTGTTAAACGTTTCTCTTTAATCTTTGATTTGTCGTGTTTTTTTTTTAGTTGAAAATATTAAATTTTAAGAAATATGTTAATTTTCAATTGTAATAAAGCACAAAAAAATCGAAAAAAGAAAGTTGATGAAAACTTCAGTTACCATTATTTGAACGAGTTGACGAAGACTTACGGATATCCGGAAAAGCTAATGCTGATCTAAACGACACTTTATGGACACGTAATGTTGCAACAACATTCATCGACTACAACGATCAAAATCCATCATCTACATTCCGGCATCCGGAAATAATGAAATTAGGTGACTACAGTGCGTATTTCGATTTTCTCGTTATTTTTGACTTATTTCACTGTCAGACATACTTGGTATTTCAACAACAGTTTGATCAAATCTTACTGCGCTTTATTTACCTAAATTTTGTGCAAACGATCAGATTCCTCGGATGAACTGCGACTATTTACAGATCGTTACAATGTTTAACGATAAGACGAATATACCCCAAAAGCTGCAGTAATATCACAAAAATTCCCAAAATTCTTTCATTCACAATATTTTTGTTAAATATTTGAAAAAGATTTCTACTTTTAAGTATAAACCATAAATTTCGAAAAGCGTTAAAAGTTTTAGCCAACTAGAGTATTCTGTGATTTTATTGTATAATTATTGTTGTCATACAATACCCGCAATACAATTTGTTTAACTGTTAATATTACTTTTTATATTGCAATAGTAATATCGTTTAGATGATGATAATACGAATCGTTGTTTTCCCTGTTCAATTTCTGAAGCAGCAAGGTATCGTAGTAAACGTCGGCGAAAAAAGCGGAGCACTGGGCGGAAATTTCTGCGACACTGGACTGGTGAAGATATGGATAAGTAAGCGTTCTCCCTTCCACAGAATAAATTTGACATAATTAATTAAATTTTCAGGACTTTCCTTCTTATTAACAGAATTACGCAAATTCATATTCTCTATAGATTAGAGATTTGTTGTGTAAATTAATAAATTCAAAATTATTAGCATATTCGGATAATTGTCATGCAGTGCTCTTTCGCACTTTTATTTATTGCTGTTACTTTAATTTTACAATTTCAGTTTATGTCAAAAGGCTTTTCCGATTTCATTTACACTGCTGAATTTGATATACTGGATGTATTACACTTCAAAAGCAAAGGACTAATTAGCGGGTATTACTTGTTCGAATGTTTAATGCTGAATAATCCCTCTCTCTCTCTCTCTCTCTCTCTCTCTCTCTTTTACGCCACCAGGAAATAAGAAGCTGCTTCGAATGGATTACAAGAAAAAAATTTATTTTATTTCATGTTCGGCAATCTTCATGAGAAGCGAAAAATTTCAAAAGCGTTACCTGGGGAGGAGATATTCGGTTTATTCGACTGCAACACTTTCACAGTGCAAAATTATATGATGCATTTTTTATTGTTAATTAATTTTAATTACTCACATGAACTGCTCATTAGTGATGTTCGGTGCCACTTAATGAATATTTAAAGGAAAGAACAACAAGTTGTTAATTTTGCATGTTTCTCAATTCCGTCTTGTTTTTCTCAGAAAAATCGATACACATACATACAATGAACAATTACCTCATTTCCATTTCTTACTTTTAGGGACTTCAAAAGTTTGACGTCATTATTTCATTGTTTTCTTTACAATCATTGAAATAAAAATATTTTACATAATAGCATCAGTCACGAGTACCGTAACCAGCACTCTCTACCTCTAAAGTAAATAAATTTGACAAAGTAATGGAAACTGCTTGTGCTAAGATTTATATGATAATTAGATAGATTAATAAATTGGCTCATCAAAAATCAATAAATATCTATCGCTGTTTAAATTTCATTCGTTCTAAAGAAAAAACAGAATTTGCTAAGACAATAAGCGTTTCCACGGAAACCGACGATACATAGGAATAAGCATCAGTTCAGTTATTCTCAGTTCTTCGTGTCGAACAGTTCCATTTCAAACTGAATTTCAAACTGTTTCAATTTCAAACTTCAATTCAATTTCAAACTGTTCTTTGTGTCGAACAGTTTCATTTCAGCTAATTCAGATCATTTTAGCTTTAACAAGTTGCACACCATCTTTTCAAGCATTTGAATGAATTAAAAAAATGGAAGACAAAGTATTACAATGATGGATGGATTGAACATTTTCTAATGCTTTGTACGCTTAATAAATTTAAATTAAAAAAAAAATTTCTTATTTCTAACAACTTTACTGCCTTTATCACTAATTGCTCACGCACGTTTCATCCATTTCATTGCATTCCCAAAGTTTCTTTGCTTTGAAATTTAAAATCAATAAGCTTCCTGATAGTTTCATCCTCATCACTTATCAGTTCTGTCCGTAATCTGGCAAAATCTCGCAACAAATGTTTCCAAACTTCCTCATAGATATGCCAAGGTAACTGTGGGTCAATTATTTCACGTACTAAATTCAGGAGCGCTCCTTCCTCCTTGTTCAGTTCCTGTCAACAGAAACAACAATAGTACAATTCAAATTAATGCTTTCTGTATTTTATGATATTATTGTGATAAAAGAGATTTTGCTATTTTGTTTTTCGACAAAGAATTAAAGTTATTTGGTTTCCAACAAACAACAAATGCTATTTTACTTGAAGACAATCACTTCTTTTATTCAAATATTAACGGAATGATTACTTATTACTCTAAGAAACAGTAACACTAATTATGGTTGACTTAGTGCGAAAGTAAAACTGAATTCTTGTTCTGTGTATACCTACTTAATCAGGTTATTTTATTTTATAATTTTCAATTTCGAAAAAAAATAGAAACATTTAAACGCACTCGAATTCCATTGGCTTTGTCATAAAGCGCTCTTCTTATTTTCGGTTTCTGTAACCAGGTAACAATTTCTTTGTAGTTTAAAAGATCTGCTAGTCTTTTCGCAAACTCTCTTTGATCCCTCTGTATTATATAAATTTTATAATTGTTTAGACGAAAAATAAATTGCCAGTGAAGTTGATATTTTGCAACGGCTGCGGTATACGATAAAATAAAAGAATCATAGTTTGATGTTGCTTCTTGGCTTCAGCATTACTTTATATGAGTTAAATTCATAAAAAACTACTCTGTGAAGAAACTTTATATTCAATAATCTCATCTGACCCTCTTCGATCGTAGAAATAATTATACGAATGGAAGGGGAAATGATCTTTCTAACCTTTCTTTGTTGCAGCATCGCTTCTTTAAGTTTCTCCATATCTTTGTAAAAGGTTTTCAGCAATTCATTCAAAGAAGCGAACTGAGTTTTTGCCTCTTTCAATTTGTAATCAGTACGCACCTATACAACAATTTAATTACTAAATAATCGCTCTTCAAATTTTCTTTAAGAAATTATAATGCCGAAAGGCATTAAAGGATTCAAAAACGCTATTAAGTGGCGATAAGTAAAAATCATCAATAATATCGCAATTTGAAAACGGCTCGATAAGCCCAGTACTGTTCTGCTTCACCTAAATATGTACGATTCCTATCGCTAAATTTTTATTTATCCCACTTAATAGCATTTTTGAATCCTTTTGTTTCGCAACCAAATAAGACCAATTTAGTTTAAATTCTCATTTTTACATTGAAAAACGATAAGACATAAAGTCTTACTAAGTGCTCAACGAGAACATTTCGTCCATCAAATTCCTCCTTCCAACGATTTAGTTGTATCTAAAAAAATTAAATTACATTGAAGTGCTCTGAAGAACTTAAAGACTGAACTTGCTGTTTCCTCACTTACAAATTTATACACTTTGTATTATTAATTTAAATAAAACCAACGTATCTCATTTTCTGTTGGTTCCTCTTTTTAATGAGAAGCATTTCGACTTCATCAAATGGCTTAAATATTTTCATTTCAACAGGTGGTTGTGAAAATTCTTCCACCGACATTATCTACCTTAAAACTTCGATGATAATCAGATAACTGTTAAAAGAAATTCAACTGCTGTTTTTTTAAGTTATTTCTTTCTTTCAAAACTCTAGAAATAAACGATCAATTAATAAATTGTGATGACAGTTTTGAATTGCAAAAATTGTATAGGAATATCAAGTCGGCATAATAACATAAATAAGTGGAACAGTAAAGCAATTCTTTGGAAAAGGTAAATACTTAAAGCAATTAAAGTTAAAAAAACAAACAAAATTCCTTGAAATTTTACAAAATACCAAACATAAACAAAATTACTTCAAATACGTCAAATACAATTTGCAAATAGAAATTTTTTCAAATAATTCAAGTTTTCTAACACAATAAAATAATATAGTATATTTTGTTTGCAATTAATAAAAATGAATTTTACAGTCATTTTTCGTTATTTACTTTCATCCTATTTTATCATTTATTCCAAATTGTAATTTACATATTATAAAGATAAGTCGTAGGATTAAGAATTCAAACTTAATTTTTTTGAATTATTCCAGCTCTTTTGAAGCTTTGGAAAATGTAATGAAAACTAAGTCATCGAAATGCCGCAATTGTTGCCAACTATCCTCTTTTATGAATCAGAATTAATTAATGAATTAATAATTAGAGAAAATGACGTAATAACATAAAGTATGAATTTGCCGGTATATAATGCAAGATAACCGATAAAGTAATAGTAATCAAAATTGTAGCAGTCTTAGTTGATCTTATTAATTTTGGTTGGTCATGATCATGATCCAGACTGTATCCGTCATCTCGAAGATATCGTTCAAAGCTCATCATGGAATCTTCGGTAAGCTTTGATTACCTGTGTACGGGTCCAGTATCAGGTGTCGAAGTGTCACTGTAGTTGTGAAATTGATATTTTATCTCAAAATATTACGTTAAATTTGTTATACTCTAATTTGTTGTATTATCAACCGAAGAAGAAAATTCAAAAAAAGCGCTATCAGTTTCAATCGGTCAAAACTGGCGGATCTGTTACACGTAAACACACATTCTTGTAGATCGTAGGAAGAATCTCAAGCTTTAGAATGCAATATATTCTTAATCGTAATTGACGTAAAGTTTTTGATAACCATAAGCGTTACAATAACTTTTTGGTGAGCACTACATTTTTCGTGGTGACTAATTGCATTTCATTCGAAAATTTTTCAGAAAGTTTAAAATTAAATTTTAAAAAAAAATTACATTTCGTACCTTCCTCATCCATTTGTTTCTGTTTCTTTTCTGCGATGCAATTATCATAAACAGCCGTGCAACATTTAATAAATATTGAATTTTCAGTTATTTTCAAAGAAATTCCACAGCTATCACCAAACTTTTTCTGACATTTAAATTTCCTAATAACTTGGAAGTTTGAAGTCGCAGCGTAAATACGCCTTAATGTTAAACAAAGGATAAAATATGCAAATTCGATTCAAACTGAAATCATCGGCGAGATGTAATTTCCATAATACCCATTTTACGTGCAACCTCAGGGGACTTCAAACTGTTTTAAAATGTACTTTTTCCGAAGTCTCTGCTACGGTATTTTCATACCATTACAGTTAACCATCAGATTCTGGAGGTTAATGTCGTGAACTTTGCAACTGAAGGAAGCAGTTGCTTCTAAGATCAATTCTTTATTTTAACATATCACACTAAGCACAGTCCAACTTGATAAAATTGTTCAAAAATAAATTTTAAGTATTTATTTGTTAGCCAAACACACAAACAATAACACTTAGTTGTATAGCATAATATTACCCAAAAAATTAACTTCTTTTGCAGCTGTGAAAAAGAATAAATTGTAAATAAATTAATTAATAAAATGTGTAATTGTGGGTTTGAAATTTTAATTAAATCTCTAGCACTGATTGTTCGTTTTTTTTAGAATGCGACAAGCCATAAGAGGTTGTTAATATTATTCACTCGTAAATTAGATATCGCAACGAAATATTCCTGGCGGTGGTCGTCGGGCTAATGATCGCGGTACCTTCACATCGGCAGTGAAACGAGCAGGATAGTAATTAAAGCAAAGATAATAATCTAAAATCAAATATTTTGTTTGAGGAATTCTAAAATTTGTGAGCTAACGGAACGAGCGAGCTTATTAATAATCATTATAATGGAATTAAAATTATTAATTCATTTCAAGAAGTTAATAAATCTGTTCGTCGTACTTTTTTTGTTATTTTCCCTTCAACTGCTTATCTTCGTTTATTACGTTCTTCGAGAAACTTTCAGAATATTATAAGATTAATTATTATTAATTTGTTGTTTTTAACGCCTTATGTTTTAATCGTTACAGGTAGTCATTTAATTTTTATCGAAAGCTAAAAATTAATCCTAAAAAGTTAAAAATTACTTTAATCTGAAAAATTTGTATTGCACTAACTAACCGTCAGGTTTGTCACTTCTTTTTATGAATGTATAATTTTCTTTGTTATTTCTCACCATATTTGTTGCTTTCTTTTCCGCTTGTGCACCGCACTGCCAGCCTTTTCGATTAGCTTCAGTAAAGTACCGTTTTTTTATTTTAGATTTTTTTTTTGCACAAATTAAATTTCATTTCATTCACTGTCACTCAGTATTAATTCGATTAACCGTCCATTGAATTATTTTGAAATAAATGAAAGACTTACTGGCAGCATTATTGTTTAAGCTCTGATGATTGCACTTTGCGGCCTTTTTACTAAATGTCTCGTCAGATTTCGATTTAAATTCCGTATTAGCATTATCAGATTTAATCTAAAATCAAAGCAATCACCAAGTTTTTTATTTCGATCTTTGCTATAAGGAAACAGGAAACCTGTTTGTTGTAGCAGTGGTAGTAAGGATATGAAAGTGCACTCGTATTAATTCGAGTAAACATTTCCATATTTACCCACATTGTACGTCCATTGAAAAATCCACACTTATTAATTCGTTCTAATAAAAGTTTCGTATTTCCACCTGAAATGCTAACTAACTGTGTGTGTGTGCGTTATGCAATGATAGCAATTAAGCACTGGAAGTAAGCTAAGCATTTGATTAAATTGTAAAAAGTTTTGTCTATCTATCAATGCACCTATCATTTACCTGTCCAAGGACTGATGATCTCTTTACTCGAACCCAACGTGATTTCTACTGCTTTCAAAGCACTCTCTCGTAGTTTTTTACTCCAAATCGTTTTATTTCCAACAGACTGCACCGATGGATTAATTTCCGCATTTAGCCAACACAGGTAGTCTAATTCGTTTTCGGACAATTTCTGATAATACTCGAATTTTAGTAGTTTAATAGAAAGTAAGCATCGAATTAGTCGTCTAGCAAAGAGAATTCGGTCTGTTACTATTCAAGTTTATTGGAAAGAAAGTTGAAAATTATTCTAAAGCAGCTGTCACACTGCTTCACTGTCCACCAAATATTCTGACTGGAAATTAGCAAATGGAAGGATTAAAATTGCAATTAAAAATTAATCAATAAGAGAAACATCTATCAATCATTATGCTACATATCTGTTTGTTATGATAAGTAAGACTTAATAATTGTCCTTACTTTTTGAAAAAAAAAAAGAATCTGAACTTACTACTGCTCCATTGGTTCCAGTACGAAATGCTTCTTTTACTTCAGCATTCTGAAGCAGTGAGAGAAGCTCTTTGTAACGTTGAAAATCTTCCATTAATTTGACAAAGGTCTTTTTATTCTTCTGTAAGTAATAAATTCTACCATAACAACCTACACGATGATATTTAAATATCAAAATTTATTATTTTGTGAATTAAAAAACCTTTCTTTGCTTATTGTTCGCTCGTTTAATTTTCTTCACATCGGTCAGATGAACTTTCCTTAATTCCCGCATAACATTAAGCTGATTGGCTACGTTCTCCATTAAAAGATTAATGTTAGCCTAAAATAAACTTTTGCTGTTTCCATAATGTATACCATTGCAATCGTTTATTAAGAATATGATAAGTACGTTACATCATAAGCACTTACGCATTCTTCTACATTGCTTTCACCATTTAAATTATTTCGTTTCTTGCTTAACTTCTTCTGAAATTCAAAAGTCTAACTTTCTCAGTCTACTCTTAAATTCTCTTTCAAACAATAACCAGTTGAATAGTGAAGAGTGAATTTTTTCATCTAAAAACTACTTACTTCAAGATGGACTTCTATCGCAGTTGGTTCAAACTTCAGTCCTTAATGCCCAGAAACAGGAAAAGAAGCGATCGCGTGATAATATTTTTAATAATTTCTTTTAAATGTTACTATGTATGAAATTTTGCTCAGTGCACAAACGTTAGGTAGGAGTAAAGGACAAAAGTTAATATCTGTGGTGTGTCATTGCTGTAGTGCCATATGAAAAGTAAAGCTAAGTAGCATAACCAAAAATTTAATTAAATAATCTGTTGACCTGTTTCATAAGACGTTCCCTAGTTATCTATGTGTTACTCGTTTGCTTATTCTAAAGTTTTACTTCTATGAGTGGAATGAATATCATTAATATAAGTAAAGTGCATTATGATTTCCTTCATCTATCTTCTCACTTCCATCCTTTCACACTGATTGAGTTTAACACAAATGTCAAATACCTACATGACGTGTCTCCAACTCATTTATCTTTTTATCAAGCACCTCTCTGGTTTTCTGGAACGCCGGTTTTGACTTCGGAATGGACGATTTTTGGTCTTTGCTGTCAGAAGTGTTGTCCTCTTTCGTCGTACGTTTGTCTCGAGGAGTGTCGTTCATCGAGAGTTGCTGCATTTGTTTTTCCATTTCCAATTAATGGTTTTATTGTGCTATAAACGATAGATATAAAGAAGGAAAAAATCGTTATTTTGAATATCAATTGAAATTTGAATGCAACCCTTTCTAACGGTTAACTCAGTCTGGCAATTATGCAAAATGAACTACGTGTGGTCGTAGAAAAAAGTTAGGATTCAAAATAAAAAATTTCCACTTAGCACCGAGCAAAAAGTGAACCGTAAATGAATGCGAACGATGAAAACTGAAGACCAAAGTGATCCATAACATACTTTCAACAATGCGCCATTCCTACTTGAATTTGGTGACCTTTGACCCTCCATTTTTGTGAATACTGTTAATCATTGGAGCAAATTTTATTGATTGCTTGTAAAAAATCCAGTCGTTGTTAGTGAATGCAAAAACATAGATTTGCAATATCTCCATTACTACCTGTACTGCTTTTCTAATGATTTATGAAGGACATGTGTTGTAAGAGTAAAATAAATTTATCAAATTATACTCAATTCTGTCAAGTATCAGGTGATCACAACAATTGCACTTTCATTGGGTTATGTACAGAAGTTTCATTTACAGTAGGTGAGAAAAAGAAATCTGGTTACAGCCGATATTTCTTTTCCTGATAAGTGTGAAGCTCATGCGGAACAATTCCGGAATCTATAATAGACTCAGAATCTGCTAAATTGGTTTTTCGGTAAAAGCTGTCAAAGTTGTTTTTGAATGCATACACTCTTCATTTTATCGTTAATTAACTTAAAACGCTCGAAGGCTTTAAATCACAGAGTAAAAATAAGGATTGGCAAAAATATTAAAGGTAATGAATAAGAATGTTTAGATGGAACTCAATATATCGAAAATGAATACTTATTTGTTGCAGATTTTTATAAACAATTGAAATGAAGTTATATCAGAGCACAAATATTCTCAGGGAATGTTCTGTAGCAAATAATTTTACTTTAAAACTTTACAAGTATTATTTTATATAAATAAACAATAAAATAATAAAAAAGTGAATTTGACTTATAAAATGATTGGGGTTGTAGATTATAGCGTTTGGGACGTTACTGTTCTGTTGACACACGTACGTGTACCTAACTAAACTTTCCTATGTACAATAATGAATTTATTTGTATAACTTATAAAATATTAAAGTTAAGAGAGGATTAGAAGACATAAATTGGATAATTCAGAAAAATAGTTGTTGAAAGCAGAAATAAAAATCATAAATCCAATTATTTTTTGCCGGCATCCTTAATGATGTTCCTTGGTTGAGTGGGCGATATTAGCACACCGTAAGGTAAACATGATGGCGGTGTTTCGGTACCAGCATATGTATGTTCCGGATCGTGATCCAGTGGCTCATCAGGCCGTATTCGGTTCTTCTTTAATATAATCTAACCTTAGTCTTGCATTCTCTGTGAATTCTATTAACAGGAAAGGCTGTTAAAAATGCGATACTATGATAATCTACCAGTGAGGAAAGTTATTTTGCAACATTTGATCTGAGCAGCTGCTATTTGAACATTTTGTTTGTACCTTAGCAATATGCTTGAGCAAGAAATAAATATATCCATAATCCGGAATACTAGTGTACTGTAAATCATCGATATATTGCATAATAATCCGATAATGCGGCAGTGGACAACCTTCCAGAAGTAAATCCACTCCATTTGTTTCCCTACTTCGCTCTTTCATCAACATGATCTTATCACGATCCTGATTCTGAAACGATTAAGGATTTCCATTTATGATTGAAGCGCATAGTTCACGTTTATTTCATTACTTTGAAGCTTCTCCAAGGTAGAGCGCCTACTGTCCACTCGATGACCATATAGAACCAAGATTCGATATCATCTTTCGGTGATTGTTCTCGTTTTCTGTGGCTGTTCAATGATGCATATCGTGGGGTACCACGAAATGGAGCAGATTTACGTGGCAAACGGCAATCTTTATTTGCCGTACTGGAATAGATCAGATAATTTTAAAGATTTCTTTATCCAAAATTAAAATTTTATTTTTTTATTTTTGGCTTCAAAAAAAAGTCGAAGCTACATCTCTAATCACTTTTATAAAATTTAAAAACAAACGCAAACTGTCGAGCAAGACCAAAATCGAAGATATAAACAATATGAAAATCATTTGTTTCCGGACGACCAACTCCAAAGTTTGACGGTTTAACGTCACGGTGAAGAAATCCGATAGAATGCATGTCCTAAATGTTAACAGAATGAGAAGACTTTACCGGTTTGGATGAGAAAAATGTTGACAAATAAGCTTGAAATAATAAATCAATCAATAAACATAAGTAGTCAAAACGCTAAATGCAAAAATTTCAATCGAAGAATGCCGTACTTTATTAATTTCAATAATCATCTAACACTATCAACTGTGGTAAATGCTTTGCAGTGACTGACAGTCAAAGCCAAGTTGAGCTAAAAACCAAAATTAACGATTACCTGTAAAGCTTCCAGAGTTTGCTGAGCGAATCGTAGTGCTGTTCCAAGGGAGAAATGATTTTTTGCTTGTGATGTGCGCAGCGCGTGTAAATTTGGACCTAACTAAAACACCTCTTTCTTCTTGGCAAAACTTTATTGAGTAAATATAATTTGGCTAATATAGCAATCACATAATTGGGTAATGCTTTATGGTAAGGTCATAAATGTTGATGGTAAGGTGGTAAGGTCATTGTCATAAATGTGTAGTATCATTAATTCCATTAAAGGATGCTTGATGAACATGAATTTACCATTGTTATAATAATAAAACGAAATTTCCCTTCCACTTTGCCAAGCTCAAAAATTTTACAAAAATGTGGACTTTTCAGTATTTCAGCTCCTCGTAGGACAAGACAATCCATTAAAAGAACCTAAAAATTAATTCAAACATTAAAACATTTCCGATATGCTTTGCTAGAAAGAACCTGTTTATAAAGAATACCTTGCGTGAATGGTTGTAAGATTCTAATTTGGCAGCATACATTTTGTTGTCAGTTGATGATTGCACTTGAAAGACAGCGCCAAAACCACCTTTGCCAAGAAGTCTGATTACCTGTTCTATGAAGTACTATTATGTCGATCAACAAAAATAATACTTAAAAGTGAAGTAAGATTAAGGGAGTAAGACAGTAAGTAAAGCAATTATAATTGTAATTTAATTACGCATCAATTGTGTTTTCTGCTACGTCTAAAACATTAACCAACAATTTTTCGTTCGTATTACGATCAGCCCCAAATTATCGTCGTCAAATATTATCCTAAAATCATAATTTCAGTACCCTGACAAGATAGATTAGATAGCTACCTGATAGTTAGCAATTTTTCCCTGAAAACTGGAACCTTCCTTGGGGAAATCCTTTAACGATAAGGAATGCTTCTGATTAGGAAGTGCAGGAAGTGCAGGCAACATTGGACGGTGCTATCTTACAGCGTTCAACCGTTCGCCCATTTGAAGTAAAAAAAATCAGAATACTGGAACATAGTAATATTTCTTACTTTTATTCTCAATTTTATATGTATATTTCAAAAAAAAACAGTTCCCTCCCTCACGTGAACGACTTTGAACATTTCACTTACGCTTATCGGTATGGCAATAAATTAAATTGTTAACTTCATTTTTTCAATTTTTTTTGAATATTTTTATAAGTTGCATGTTTTGTATACTTCTTTCACCTTTACCTTTACCTTCCTCCTTTACCTTTCGCTACCTTTCTCCTTTCGTTTTACTCATTTCACATACTTATTTAGGTTTTTCTCATACTTAACAGACAAGTTTTTGTTTTTTAATTTTCTTTGTCTTACGCACGTTATTTTATTATTAACTGATTTTTATTTTCACATTTTTTTATTTACTTTATTTCTTGCATGCTATTTTGGTAATGTACTTTTTTTTTCTTAATTAACTTTTGCTTAATTGCTTAATAAATTGATGCGTCTAGTAATTTTTCACATTCATAGTTGAAAATTAGGAAGAAGAATGATTTAAGAAAAAAGTATAAATGGTATTAATGGTATTATTCTTTAAAATACTAACAGTCAACTTAGAAAGCGGTTGTTTATCACTGAAGTAATGACAGCTTCATTCTTACTCGAACAATGTTTCGTATCATTAATGCTTTTTTTTTTAATTAAAAAACTTTTTCCAAGACAAGAAATACGCAAATGCTGTTTATAAAATCTGTCTTGCCATGTTTAATTATGAAACTATTTTGTTTTAGATATTTTAATCAGATTTATAATCTAATAAAATAATTAAAGCAAAATAGTTACAGTAACTTACTGAAGTCATATAGATGGCTGGAAAAGGAAGAGATATCCGAACAACAGAAATAGAAAAATCTGACAAGTTCGCTTCATATCTGTTTTATTTTCCTTAAAATAGTTGATTTAATAACCTTTTAACTTTCGATATAAGCAAGCAAAATTGAAAAAGACCATATTTTTTATCTTTGCCATTCAAAATTTCTAGTATTTTCATGGTTTTTTTGTTTTTTACGTAAAATTTTTCAATTTCGACACTTTGCCAAAGTTTTCAATATAAAGAAAGAATAAAATTTTAATTTTTGAAAATTTTTATAGGCGTATGAATAAGCCAATCGAAGTGATTAAAAAATTGAAGAATCATTTTTATAAATTAAGCAAGAAGAATAAATCTGATGCAACGAACGCTGCTTTACCTATCGTCCGAAACTCAGATACCACAAGCAACACCACTGACTCATCAAGCACTGTAGCAAATGGACCTCATAGCAAGGCTCGCCGTTCTCTTGAATCCGTTAATAACGTTGAACCAGCACAGCAAACAATTATCAACCGTAACGTGGAACGTGCGCAATCATCTGTTACAGGTAAGCAAATAAGTGACGTCGATCTGTTTCAAATATTTCCTTCAAAAGATCTGAATCATTCTCAAAGCACTAAAGTAATCCGCAGTGATAGAGTAGAGTCTCAAACGTCAAACACATCATGGAGCACAATTGATGATATTTCACGAAACTCCGATATACCACGTGTAGCAGATGCATTTCACGTAAAAATTTATCACAAGAAATGGAGGTGCAATAAAATGAAGAAACAGTTTAGATAGGAAAAAATTATTAGCGGAAAATGTAAGTGTTAGCGTTTTCTGATATCTTTTCTTCCGCCATAATTATTATTGCTTATTTTATTCATACATTTCTGACGTTTCCACTTTTATCATTTATCAGCAAGACTTGAAGGCAACTTCCAAGATAGCAAAATATAAAATAAATGTTTCAAAAAACTTTTGAAAACTTCCTATGCTTCATTCATTAACAACTTTATTAATAACTTGTGGTGTCCGAATAATTCATGAAAATTTAAAATTACAGCGCCAATAATGAATGATCAGAAATCACAATCAGAAGTAATGGATCAGTCACCACAAGCTCGAACATCTCAATCACATTTGATGAGCGCAGATGACATAAAAGGTAGATAGGTAATAATGATGATTACCTAACTTTGGTAACAATAAACAATGAAACTACTTAATCAACTTTAAACCAAACACTTCAGAGAAGTACGACAGACAGAAACACGGAATCAAAAATGCCATTATGCAACGTTAAGTGTAGGAGGATAATCATTTGATGAAATACCGGAAATTATTAAAGTTAGAATTAAGTGCGGGAAATTTACTCATTTTTGATAATAATTTTTACAGCAATTATTTTTATTATAATAATGCTGTTAATAGTACTGTTAAATTCAAATTTCAAGTAATCAAATATTTAGCCTAAAAATTAAGCATTTCTCTGATCGCACTTAATCATCGTTTTTTACAGCCAGGAGAGTTGAACTATCTGAGGAAACAAATATGAATGAATTGAGCGATACGGTAATCGAGCAACAAATTACATCACTAAATCAGTAAAAATTATTTAATTGCCAATGTATCCAAATTTTTTAAATTTCATTAAAAAAAATTTTTTTTAGATTATGCACTATCAAGGATGTTCAGTAATCATTGAGAATTAGATTTTTTATCATTAATGTAATCAATGAATTCGTCCCAACATTTACATAGTTTTTCATTTACTCACAGACAGACAGACGAATGGAAAATTAAAACAAATATTTAGTTGATCGTTTCGAAAACAATTTAAATTAAATATTGCCAAGTATTTGCATCATAAATGAGCGCAGAATAATATTCGATTTCACTAGGCATTTTTGAATTGCATCAAAGAAAACGAAATATGAAAATTGAATAAAAGAATCAAGCCGTTTATTTGCTTCAAATTTTTCATATTAAAAACTTTTAGCTAATAAATTCCTCTATTACAGACGTTTAAAAGCACTAATAGATGAAAATGAAAAGACAAAGAAGCGTGAAGAGCAGCTCTTTGTGATCAAAAATCAACTCCTTGCCAAAATTAATGTAATTAGTACCAAATAATTTAGTAATATTAACTAATCCTTTCGTTTATCCATTCATTCTCATATTAATTACCTTTTACTTTTACTGGCGATAAATAGTGGCAAAAAGGTTAAAGTTTAAAATCGATATTTGTTATAGTTCAACAACTACGGTAAGCCACTTCATTATGATAATTTTCATTGTTAAGCTTGTAAAGAAGCAAATTAGTGAAGCTATGGATCATTATCGTGATATAGCACACGCTTTCCATGAAAAAATCGAAAAAGAAGAAATTCGTCAAAATGAGGTGCGAAGTATCTATTAAATTTTAACTGTAAAATTTTCCAAGCAAAAATTTTCTGCATTTTTCTTTTATCAATCTGTTAATTTTGCTAAAATTCTACGACGTTAGAGATGTTGCATTTCGGAGAATCAAACCTGACATAATTCATTTTACGCAAAAATAGAAGAATTGATAAAACAATTTCAAAATAAAAAGTTTCTGCTTCAAACCGAGTAACTATTAAATTATCCATGTGAATTTTTTTGTTGAACGAAAAAGGCTAGCAGATAATACGAGATAATATGTGCTGATCTTAATAATTAATAACGAAGTAATTAATTGCAGCTGATAATGGATCTGAAAGAAAGGGTTGATAAGCTTGATGATATGTGTACGGATATTAATAATCAGGTGGATGATGTGACAGTAACATTGAATGCAGCGTATAATGTCAGTGAAAGTAATGCATTATATATGATCACTGCCTGTTCGGTTGATTTTATCATACACCTTTTTAAGCAAATATATGCTACGGTCATTTCAATTACAATGGTATGTACATTTTATAAGAAATTTCATATCACATAAGTTTTGTCGAAACTTAATAGTAGTACTTATAGATAATTATATCATAGCCTTATCACTGCATGTTGTTCAGTGAATCATTGATATTATGAAATCATTATATTAGGTTTCATTCATTTCAAATTTTTAATTTTCTATCTTTAACTAACTTTTTCTTTTAAGTTTCTATAATGGTTTATAAAATAATTTATAAACAGTTCTATAATAGGTTAAAAACTTTAAACAAAATTCATAATTTTGAAGAAACTTGTTTTAAACAGGTCTACATATTATCATCCTACAATCCTCACTTTCATTAATTCAAAAATTTCGATATATAATGGAAAAAAAATTTTTTAAATTACAAAAAATTTTCAGCATTCTACAAAAGCATTACTGGCAGCATCAAATTCAATACCACGAACTACTGCTATCAGTAAGGAAAAAAATATTGATACGCTTGCATCAACATCCCTGTAGATTAATTTTTATAAAATAAAAAAGGAATGGTTGAATTTTTTTTAAAAATAATAAGTAACGTTGAAAAATTATGTTACATGTGAGCCTATTAGTAAAAGTAGGTGTTTCCAATGTGTCTATTTAGAACTGCTAAGAAATCGAGCGCATGTTGGATAAGAGTTTGATAAGGCCTGTGACAGTAACTCTTTGCATCATTCTAATCTGAAGAAAACTTAAGATTAGTTCAGTCAAACATTTTTGAGGATTTATTGAACTGAGTTAAGGAATGTTATAGATTAGATTATGAATAGGTTTGATTATAGATGATATGAAAGCTTACCAATTACCTACCTGAGAGAGAATACATTGAGAACGTTTATTGAAGCAAGTTCAAAGTGGCGATCCTTAATCCCATCGAGAAATGAAGTTTTTAAATGATGCAGGGAATTTCAAAGGATTCATTCACAAAGAGCACTGCACTGAAATATCGAAAAACCACGTCTTACACATTAAGAGTAGATCTTGTATTCCCATATTTACGGGTATCCTAGGACGGGAAATAGAAACATTTCAAAGATCGTTGAAGCCTTTTAGTTCAAAAAATGCCCTGCAAGAAGCCCCTGAATTCCAATAACTTTCTATTTCTCAGTCATATAAAGAAAGCCAAAAGGATGGAAGAAAGAGGAATGCAAAGACACTTCCCTGGTGAGACTGTTTATTCTTTTGCGGATCAACTCGTTAACTAAGAAATGCTGATCACTTAGCTGAGGTAGTGGATAAGTTTTCAGATGCTAAGCCCCAAATAAAGGGACAAATCACTTATACGAATTAAGCAAACATTTCAATTCTTGCACAGAAAGTTACAAGTCCCGATAACAGATATCTTTATCTCAACACTCAAATAATTTTACATCACTTCACCTTGAAAGAACAAGCCAACATTTCTATGGCTGATGGCGTAACAAGATGACGTACATCGGTTTCTACTGTTCTACTCAATTTTAAAGGAATTTGTTTCACAATAATAAAAAAACGATATCGAAAATCTCATAAGGGATAGCTGAGCTTTTTAACAGGACAAACGAACAATTTTGGTTTACCAAATTTATTTCATTTTTGGAGTTTATATTGTTCATTGCATTTATACAGATTATAACAACTCATCAAAGGAGGTAACAATAGCATAACATGGAAATGATTAAATAGTGGTATATTCTTTAAAAAAACATTTAAAAAATTGGACTATCGTCCTCCAGATTCATTTCTACATCGCTTTGCTCCTGAAAAATAGCCGTTTTTGGTTCATTTTAGTTCACCGTCAAAATTTAACAATTTCCTTTCAACCATAAACAGCGAAAAATCAGATTTTAGAATCAGTGGTCTTAAATTTGTATCCATAAAATTAACCTCTGCAAGCTCCATTTCACCGTTTTCGTCTTCGTCAGTTACCGGTCTTTGTTGTGAATCCCCAGCACTTTCCTCCATTTCCACTTCTTTTAGTTCTTCACCCTCAAAATTTTATGAATTGTTCCGTGCTTATTACGAAGCAAATAAAGATTGAATGGAATTAAACTGTAGCCACCTTTCCAACCAATTTTCAAGAATCTCATTTGCTCCAAAACTATCTGAAGGATATGATTTTTTAATTTCCATACGAAGTGGAAAAATTAGCCCTCCATTCATACCCACACGTGTTCGAGCACTTCACGATTAATCCATGACTTTCAAATACTTAACTGCAAGGAATATAACTGATGTCTAAATAATTTCAGACAAGAAAAATGGGCAAAAAAGTACATCTAAATTCCTGCTCTTCAACAATCCAATTTGAAATGCACTATCGCAATCGATCCCAATCATAAGCTGGTGAATCGCTCTAATAAACTGTTCTGATGTGGCCCTCAACACTGGAAGCAATTTCAACAGTGATGCACATTTAGTACTCTGCAAAAGATTTTAATTACAACGGTGGACATGACTCTGTTTTATTGAAAACTAAGAAAATAAATATTCTTCAAGGAGATCCAAATTCAGATTTAACCCGTTAAAAATGTGTGGCAGTTGAAAGCATTTGTCCCAACTGCTTATAGGGAAATATATTTCAGCTAAAAAAGATTCATTTAAGAGGATAGTTAAGACGTGTAGTAAGAAAGTGGAATAACCTTCGCATGAGCACTCATATTCTGCAGTGAACGATTACCAATCTGCACTGTTTTCAAAATTGCATTTGCTTCTGCACCATATCTCGCAAACCTTGAAAATATATTTAACATATGTGAATGGCAGCAAGATTCCTTATAGACACACAATGGAGACAGTTGTGCCATTTAATTGGACGGCTGGTTTAAAAGAAGAATAATATACTCCATATTTTAAATTGAATTGAGTAAAAATCAAAATCAAACCTCGATTCATCTGATAACAGATATATGAAGGAACTTCTCACAACAAAACTTTGCAAGAATGAACGTCCTTCTCGTGCAGCAGTTAACAGTACGCTGGCATTTCGCAACTCCTAAATTCTCTTGTTTGACAATGTAAAGTTATGTCAAAATGGATGAACAGCTATGTGACAGATACAGCGTCATCAGTAAGTTAACTGCACTCTAACTCAGTTCGAAAAACGCATTAAAAAAGTTGATATAAAAGTACTTCCACTCCAATAAATTTAGCTCGTGTTCAAAGCACAATATCAAAAACAATCCGGATTAAATTTTAATCCCACATGATATTTAATGAGAGAATCATAAGAAAACTTCTGCGATTTAATTTCAAAAAGATACCTTTACACGAATTAGCAGAGTTAATAAGCAGAAGCTACTAGCAGCAATCTTCCAAAGCGCAAAGCATTCATCTTTGTGAAGTTTGCCTTTTTCAACAACTTGTAATGGCAAAACATTCCTGATTGTTTCATTCAGTGAACAGAACAAAACTTTATAAACAGAAGCGAAAGTAGCTCTGAAACGAGCAAACATTCAGTAAATTTCCAAAACCAAAAAATTACTTACTCTTAACCATTCAAGCAATCAGTTGGTGAGTAATGAGAAATGTTTATACCGACGCACTTGCTAAAACAGATGAAAAGAGATCCTTCAGTCTCATCCAAATCCCTGTCGTGACAGGGTTCCAAGGATGATATCTTGCTTCGACGCCGTTCGTCTTCTGGAACTAATTCAGATATTTTGTTTGCCAGCATCCATTGAATTGCAGAAAGGCGCTCAGTTTGTTCCCGAAATGAAAGATAAATCCTACAATATACTCATTTTTGTTAGGAAAAACATTCATGAATACTAGTTGACAACTTTTAGCACTGTATATAAGTACGTAATTTAAATAATCAATTAATGTTCCAACATTGGATGCCAATCTCAGAGACATCAGTTGCTCGAATTTATGTCAATACAACACTACAAACTAAAGGTTGAGAACACAATTACTTTACGAGCAACAATTACAAAGAAAATTTCGACAACCTTAAAATGTTTGAAACAGCTTGGTTAAGTAATGCACCCTTCACCGGCCTTTCCTCTACATCAGACCACTCTTTTCTTAAATATGCAAGTGCTGATTTTGCTGAAAATAACTATCTATTCTCTGTTTAGTTTTACCAAATATTATTTTTCTTATAAAGATGAATTTAAATGGCTCTTACCTAATAAGTGTCATTTAAGTTCTTAACACATACCAGCTCTGGATTTCTGCTGTGCATTGGTGAAATCACAGGAAAGTAACTGAAGTAAAGAAACTGCACAATCCAGTGTAGGGACGACTTCAGAAATACTTATGAAGTAGTTCGAAACAACCTCCTAAAAAACAGGCCTATATCTAGCAAGGCAAACTGCACTTCCCATTTTTATCTTCTTTCACATTTTCTGACTTTAATTTGAACAGATTGGAGAGGCTCCGCAGTTTATTTTAACTAGGAAGCAAATTATAATTTGAACCTCTGCGTCATCTGCCTCTTGCGCATCTTCAACGACTCCAACATCAATCATCGCCTTTTCAAACTTTTCCATGAGCGATTTTCGACGCTTCATTCTTAAATGATACGA